>CM060635.1:25449296-25556796 GCA_030578275.1 Meda fulgida | reverse complement strand
TGAGCATAAACAACATCTGCAAAGTTACGACGCTCAAAGTTCAAAGCAAAGGGAGATATTTTATTTTACAGAAATTGCTTTTTAAGAACTACAACAAAACGGCTGGTATGAGCTTCTTCACGGGTTAGTGACATCACCTAAAATTTACCTAAACCCCGCCCACGGGGACGCAATAATTGCTTATCATGATAGAATATGCTAATCAATGACTTGAAGATAATTAACTCCACATCAGCTACATTTATCAACTAACCATTCAGAAATGTCCTGTTGCATTCTACATGTTGTCACTTCTTCTTGAGTCTCTCCATCTTTGTCCGACTCCGGTTTGAACATAAGGCTAAAAGTGTTTGAAATTTTCAGCGAATTTTCAATTGTAGCTGCTAACTCTTGAAGCTCCGCCCCTTTATCACATGACCTACCAGAATTATGCGTTTCTCCTGTGCCTTTCTATTCCTCACTCACTTTCTTTCTCTGGTTGTCCAGCTGCTTCAGTATAATTACCCACCATCCTTACAGCCTTGACAACCATTTGACTCAGCTGCAAGTGAAGGGGAGAAAGAGAGAAGGTGTGAAATTGAAGGTGAACAACGCATCACACGGAAACATGCTTGTTATTTTGACCCAAGCTGTTTGCTCGACCTCGCTGTCTCGCTCGCACACTGCAGAGAGGTGAGAGTCTTGCCTGATTGAAGAAGCTCTTGGAGGAGGGTTAAACGAGTGGGGCATGAGATGTGAGGGAATGAAAGAGAGAACCGGAACTTTCTACTGCTGTCAGTCAGGCACACTGAGCAAACAACAGTGGTAATGAATCAGCGTATTGCCTCACCCAGAGCATGACTAAAAACAACATCCAGAACCCTTCCAGCAAGATGGAGGGCAGGGGTGGAACGATTCATTTGTTTGCTTCGTAGACCTTCTTAGTACAAACCAAAGAGGTATAATTCCTGGAGAAGGCTACCCAAAAATGAAAATTATGTTATTACTCACCCTTCAGTCGTTCCAAACCCGTAAGACTTTCATTCATCTTTGTAACACACATGAAGATCTTTTTGATGAAATCTGAGATCTTTCTGTACCTTCACTGACAGTCGCAACTACCATTTTGACGCTTCAAAAAGTGCATAAAGAGATTGTAAAACTAATTCATTTGAATTGAGCTGCTTAGACCAAATTTTTGTCTTTTAAAAATTAGTAAAATTAGTCTTTTATTCAGATATAAATATTGATCAGCGAACATAAACAGAAGCTCAACCGACGTGCGAGAAAAAAACTCTTGTAGAAGCTCAAACGTGCTGCGAAACACAAGAAGGAACCTCAATGGTTCTTGCATGTCAAGCGAACATGCTTGAGCTTCCGTTTACCACAACTAATGTATGAGTTGATAAATGTTTATATGTGAATAAAAGTGTTCAATCTGTTCATCATATAAAGCAATCGAGTCTCTTCAGAAAGTTTGAACTACACCGCTCAATTCATATGAATTAGTATTACGATCTCTTTATGAACCATTTGAAGCGTCAAAGTGGTAGTTGTGTAGACTCTCAATGGAGGGACAGAAAGCTCACACATTTCATCAAAAATATCTTCATTTGTGTTCCGAAGATGAACGAAAGTCTTACGTCTTTGGAGCATGAGTAAATGATAACAGATTTTTTCATTTTTGGGTGAACTATCCCTTTAACATTCCCATTAATCTCAGTAGAAAATTACCAATTCAATCTCACTGAAAAACGTAACTATTTCACAAGGTGACGATTTCGTATGAATTTGTACATTGTGAATTGTATGAAAATGACCAGATTTTAGAAAAAAGTAAGCATGAAGGTCCACCCCTAACCTTACATACTGTCACTGGGGCGTAAGCAGATCATACAACTGAGATCATACAAGTTCATATGAATTAGCCACCAATTCACCAAAATGTATTCCGGCAGAATATTTAGTCCATGGCGATGATGCAATAGATACTGTGTGCTCTGTGGCTCCGCCTTTTTTGACATGCTCAGGTATTTTAAATGTCTTTTTACCCCTAAGTGAAGAAAGAAAAAGACCTATGCTGTGAGTACATTGGGGCCTTAACTTGGCGACTCTAACCGTAATAGCATACTACTATGTTACTTTTTATTAAATTCAGAAAGTCTGAAATTCCAACATCCTTTTTGGAAAACTAGAAGGACTAAAATATATTACATCAGGCTTCAGGTCACAAATACAACTTAATTTCACCAAGACAAACATGGTGGCACCCCAAGAGATGTGCAGAGTTAAGGATAAACTTTACTTTTAAGTACATACTATGTACTTATTGTATTAATGACACTAACTGGGTAATAACTAGGTAACCCTGAAACTAAACATTAACTTAGCCCATGTAGTTTCCTTACACAACTCGGTACTTTTGTGGGTTAGTACAATGTAAGTACATTGAAAGTGCTCATTCTGTAAAATAAAGTGCAACCAAGAAAACACATTAAATTAGTCAAAAAATGAGTAACACATGCCATGATAATTAAACCTCTTTTTCTAACATTTGCAGATTCACTTGTGTAAAACACAGTAAGTTATCCCTCTGTCATCAAATGCTTGCACTGCATAGCATCATTTGTCTTCCACTGTTTGTTTGGCAGGATGACAATAAATGATGTAAAATCTCCTCCTGTTCACATCTGGCACAACAGTTTTAATTTATGTTTTACTTTTCCAAAACATACACTTCACAGACTTCACAACACATTTAGTTTTATTAAAATGACTTGATTAAGCAAGTTTTTCAGACATCTACTGCCATTATTTCTGGAACAGTAAAGAGCATTTTAATTCTGTTGCTGTAGCAAGCGATCCATAGATTCACTCCGGCTCAGGCATGCCGCAAGCATGTTTTAAAAACGGTGTCACATCATGCAGGTTTTTAAGATGTTGTCACAGCATGTATGTTTTAAAGATTGTGTCATTGCTATTTGGGCCATCTCACATGGGCTGACAATCCCCACGAGCCGCAGCTGAGTATGAACCGCACCACCACACAGAGCTCTCCTGAAGCGAATGTTTTTAAATAAATAAACACCTGACCCTGTTTAACGTGCGCTTTTTTAGAACATAAGCACATGATCTGTGTTTTCACGTGCTGTGCAGATGTTTTTGTGTCTCATTCCACTCTCCAGCTGAACTCCCTTTCTCACATCAATCATTAGCGCGTATTCAGTTTAATCTCTTCTAATCAGCCCTACTCATTTTCAGTAAAATCAAATGCGAATCTGTCAAAATTACAGACAACAGTCACAGTTTAGAGTTTTAATTAGAGCATTTGGCCACCATTCCTGCTCCTCTGTGTCACATGTCTGTCCTGTCTTGTGATGCACATGGGTGGTTTGTTATGTTGAGCCATGTGCTCTTGTCATTGTTTGATCCCTCCCCCTTGTTATCTGATTATTGTTTTATTTGCTCCACCTGTCTGTCTCGCTAACCTCCTTTGTTTGCCTATTTAGTCTTCCTGTGTTTGCTGTCCTGTGCTCGTTCGTTGTTTTTGTTACGTGTATTCGTCGTGTTGAGTTCTGTTCCTGCCCTGCCTTGTTTGTTCTGGATTAAGTTTGTACATTGTAGTTTTCTTTATTAAATACTTTTTACTCTGCACTTGAATCCACGGATTGATTCCACACCACGCACCGTGTCAGAACGAACAAGCCATTATGTGGATTCAGCGGAGCGAACTTTGTCCTGCTGAAAGGGAGAATGGGATTTCTATTTTAAAATATTTCTCCATGTGTGCTCAAAGGAATGAGGAGAGGAGGGCAGCAGAGTCTTCTCCACTGGTCTTTTCGGAAGGAAAATCATCGTCACTGGATCCGTCCAGTGTTGGTACTTCGTCGATGGTTTTAGCCAGCCCCGAGTCTGCACATATCCGTCAGAGGGGACGGAGGAGGAGGAGGAGACCTGTGCCGGTCCATTCGACGTCACGTCTGCCCAGCGAGAGACGGTTCACGTCACGTCTGCCCAGCGAGAGACGGTTCACGTCATGTCTCCCCAGCGAGACACGGTTCACGTCACGTCTGCCCAGCGAGAGACAGTACACGCTCTGTCTGCCCAGTTAGAGACTGAGCACGTTCAGTCTGCCCAGTCTGAGACAGATCCGGAAATGTCCATTTGTGTGTCCGCCAAGGCACTTACGGACTATTTGGAACGTCTGGCTCGGATCCTGGACATGCCCGTGTCCGCTGTTCCTGAGCCGGAGCCAGTGTCCGCTGTTCCTGAGCCGGAGCCAGTGTCCGCTGTTCCTGAGCCGGAGCCAGTGTCCGCTGTGCCTGAGCCGGAGCCAGTGTCCGCTGTGCCTGAGCCGGAGCCAGTGTCCGCTGTGCCTGAGCCGGAGCCAGTGTCCGCTGTGCCTGAGCCGGAGCCAGTGTCCGCTGTGCCTGAGCCGGAGCCAGTGTCCGCTGTGCCTGAGCCGGAGCCAGTGTCCGCTGTGCCTGAGCCGGAGCCAGTGTCCGCTGTGCCTGAGCCGGAGCCAGTGTCCGCTGTGCCTGAGCCGGAGCCAGTGTCCGCTGTGCCTGAGCCGGAGCCAGTGTCCGCTGTGCCTGAGCCGGAGCCAGTGTCCGCTGTTCCTGAGCCGGAGCCAGTGTCCGCTGTTCCTGAGCCGGAGCCAGTGTCCGCTGTTCCTGAGCCGGAGCCAGTGTCCGCTGTTCCTGAGCCGGAGCCAGTGTCCGCTGTTCCTGAGCCGGAGCCAGTGTCCGCTGTTCCTGAGCCGGAGCCAGTGTCCGCTGTTCCTGAGCCGGAGCCAGTGTCCGCTGTGCCTGAGCCGGAGCCAGTGTCCGCTGTTCCTGAGCCGGAGCCAGTGTCCGCTGTTCCTGAGCCGGAGCCAGTGTCCGCTGTTCCTGAGCCGGAGCCAGTGTCCGCTGTGCCTGAGCCGGAGCCAGTGTCCGCTGTGCCTGAGCCGGAGCCAGTGTCCGCTGTGCCTGAGCCGGAGCCAGTGTCCGCTGTGCCTGAGCCGGAGCCAGTTTCCGCTGTTCCTGAGCCGGAGCCAGTGTCCGCTGTTCCTGAGCCGGAGCCAGTCTGCGCTGTTCCTGTGTTTGTGTCTGTCCTAGTGGCCTTTGCTGTTCTGGTGGCTGTTCCTGAGCCAGTGTCTGTTCTAGAGCCGGAGCCAGTGCCAGTGTCTGCTCCTGAGCCGGTGTCTGCTCCTGAGCCGGTGTCTGCTCCTGAGCCGGTGTCTGCTCCTGAGCCGGTGTCCTCACCGCCCCGGCCGCCCGAGGGGTCCTCTGCTTCGCCACGGCCGCCCGATGGGTCGTCTTCACCGCCCCGGCCCCCGATGGGTCGTCTTCACCGCCCCGGCCGCCCGATGGGTCGTCTTCACCGCCCCGGCCGCCCGATGGGTCGTCTTCACCGCCCCGGCCGCCCGAGGAACTCTGTTTCGCCCTAGTCTGTTCCTGGTCTGTCCCTCCCGTTTTCCCCCTGGTCTGTCCTTCCCGTCCCACCCTGATGTTTCTTTCCTGTCCCGCCTTGGCCTGATGGAGCGTCTGGTAGCCTCTCCGTAGGGAGGGGGTTATGTCTGTCCTGTCTTGTGATGCACATGGGTGGTTTGTTATGTTGAGCCATGTGCTCTTGTCATTGTTTGATCCCTCCCCCTTGTTATCTGATTATTGTTTTATTTGCTCCACCTGTCTGTCTCGTTACCCTCCTTTGTTTGCCTACCTATTTAGTCTTCCTGTGTTTGCTGTCCTGTGCTCGTTCGTTGTTTTTGTTACGTGTATGCGTCGTGTTGAGTTCTGTTCCTGCCCTGCCTTGTTTGTTCTGGATTAAGTTTGTACGTTGTAGTTTTCTTTATTAAATACTTTTTACTCTGCACTTGAATCCACGGATTGATTCCACACCACGCACCGTGACACTCTGGCTCTTTAAACCAGGTGTTTTTTTATTTATCCTTTATGATTTTTGCTTGTCTTTTTTATTTTAATTTCCAGACAAAACATTGACATCATTTGCGTAAATTCCCACTTGATTACGCACTTTGTATTTCAATTTCACGCATAAATGAGGATGTCAGAATGTGATACAATTAGTTGTGTGAAAAGGCTATGCAATGCTGTCAATCTTGACCAAAGTCTAGTTATATTACACAATATGACATATATAATAATAATCTGGCAGTCTGCGTAAAAAAACAGAAAAAAAACAAGAGTGCATCCAACTTAAACTAAAAGTTAAAAAAGACTTTATGATCTTAATGGACGTCAAATTGTGACTTATAAGGCAACAGTGTTGACTGTCAATTTTACATTATCAATCGTGTCTCTTTGTGACATTCTCATTGACGCATGGTATTGCAACTCAGGCTCATTGGAAAAACATGTCTGCAACATTCCTGCAGAATAATATTACATTGCTTCTTGCACTTTTTGCAACACTTTCAAAGTGAAATGTCCAGTGTGTGTTGCTAAAAGCATGTTCAGTTTCGTCCGAAACAGATGAATTTGAATTTGGCAACATTTTATAAAGTTAGCAGTTCGGAAATGAAATGTCTGGAGAGTTGCTTGAAAAAGGTTAATGCTCTAAGTGCATTTGAAAATAAATTACCACCTACACTAAACCTGATCCGAAACCTAATAGACAGTCTTAACAAAAGCAAACATAAGATACAAAAAAAAATTGTCATTGTTGCTTGCTTCAAGTCTTTTATTGTTTACATCACTGCTGTTCCACATTCCAGGTGCACTGTAAAAATGATTTGTTGGTAATAGCCTAACCTGGTTGCCTTACAATTGTGAGTTCATTTAAACTAAACATTTGAGTTGATAAAAAGGAAAAAGATTAGTGTATTCAACAGACACTCAAAATATTATGTTATCTCAATATTATGTTATCTCAACATTTGTGTAGCTGATTTGACAATAGATTTGCGAAAAGTTGTGATAACAAATCATGAAAATATTTTTGTACAGTGCGAGCTACCAAGCAAGTTTACTCTGGTAGACGGTTATGTGAAGCAAACATAAAACATTGTTTAAAAAAACATTTAAAACAAGTAACATCGTCATGTACATTACCATGCTAAAGATCTTCAGAGAGTTATAATGATAGAAATAAGTCTTTATGAATTGATAATCTGCCCATGTACATTTAACATCTGTGTGAAAAGGTATTAAAGTTGTTGGTGTTTTACTACCACTGGTGTTCATTTTAACTGGAAACTCCTGTGAATTGGATGTATAGATATACGTTTTTTGGATTTTTTTAAAAAAAAAGTAGATAGAAGCACATTTTTTCAATGAGCCTATGTTGCGAAACTGAAATGACACCACACAAACCCACAAACACTTGCACTAATGTTAGCAAAGTTTGTCTTGGAAAAGAATAAAAAGAAGTGTCTGGAGTCTGTCCTCGTCCTGAAGAAATCTTTTAACCATTCACAAAATGTGTCTCAGACAGCAAAATGGTGGTAAAAATCTTACAGTGAGCACCTGCTTTATTTATGGATGAAGAGGGGAACGGGAGAATGTAGAAGCATGAAATATTCCCTCCTTGATGAAATGTTCCATCCACCCTTCTGCTGTAAGACGCATCTGCTGTGATCAGCAACGAGTGTGAGTTTGTCTGCGTGTGTATGAGCATGTGTGTAACTGTTAAAAGCAGCTTGTCTGTGCAAGGTTTAAATGAACATCGGGCATGAAACCTGATGTGTGTGTTTCTGAAGTAGCTGGGAATATTGTTGAAGAAGAAGGGTAGTTGTTGAAATAGCGTGTCAATTGACTTTATCATCAACATCAGGATTTACGGTTATATGCCTGTAAGGAAAAGTGAGATTTCTACAAACAGTTTTGGCCATTGCACTCACCCATACTCTTTAAAGCTATTTGTGAAATGTTTGAAACCAGAATGATACCGCAACATACACTCTTAAAAATAAAGGTTCCAAAATAGGGGTAATAGAAGAACCCTTTTGGTTCCCAAAAAACCTTTTAGTGAATCATTCTAAAAATAACAATTTTTTTTTAGATGATTTGGCCGCTCATTCCACCTAGTGTCAGTTCAAACATCCAAACGTCAATTTTTTATTAACTTTGAGAAAGGTTTGTGTAAGATAAATAATCATTCTGTTAAATGTAATGTAAATGTTCTTTATCTGCATCATTGACTCCATAAAGAACCATTTTGTTCCACAAAAGTTTATTTATAGTGAAAAAAGGGTTCTTTAGATTATTAATATGTTCAAAAAAATGGTTATTTTTAGAACGATTCCCTAAAAGGTTTTTTGGGAACCAAAAGGGTTCTTCTATGACCCCTATTTTGGAACCTTTATTTTTAAGAGTGCAGGAATAAACCAAACAAGGATCACACCCAATGTTCCAACTACCGTCCAATATCGTTAATTAATGTATATTTGAAAATCATTAGCAAAGCATTGGCAGGTGCACTAGAATCTGTGATGCCAACATTGATGCACCCCCATCAGACTGGCTTCATAAACAGTAGACACTCCTCAAAAAAGACTAAAAGGTTCATAAATATAGTTGATTTTTATAACAATTCATCCAACACGCACAAACCACCATTTATAATTGTATATTTAGATGCGGAAAAGGCCTTTGAACTGTCCTTTCTCTTCACTGCACTGTCACTTTGGTTTTAAATCATATATCATCAACAGGATTAAAACACTATAACACACGAACAGCATCTGTCATAACTAATGGTATTAAATCAAATCAATTTCACCTAAAAAGCGGTACCCAACAAGGCTGCCCACTATCACTGCCACTCTTTGCACTCTTCATTGAACCGTTGGCAACTGCAATACGACGATCACACAACATATCTGGAATCCAATTGGAACATCACCACCATAAAAAAAGTTTGTATGTGGATGACATTCTTTTAAATACCACAAACCCATCTTCATCACTTCTGTAAGCCCATAATCTGATACTTTATTTAACAGGATACTCAGTTAACTGCTCAAAATCCGACATTCTGCCTATTACTAAACTGAATTGGGAGGCTGAGCTAGAGACTTACCCATTCAAACTTAAAACCAAAACTATAAAATACCTTGCAATTCATGTTTCACCAAATTTCACCTAAAGATCTGTTTAAGCTCAGCCATGTCCCCTTACTACAAGACATACAAAATAGCTTGGAGAGATGGAACAATTTGCCCATATCTCTTATCGGCCGTGTATCATCTGTAAAAATGAATATACTTCCAAAAATCAATTTTCTCTTCCCCATGATGCCTGTCACTCCACCTTCAGACTGGTTCTCCTTTTTATATAGCACAATATCTAAGGGTTATTGGAAAAAGATTTAAAAAAAAAACTGTATATAATGATCCACTCTTCAAAGGCCAAAACAGTTTGGAGGACTTTTACCTCTACTTTATTTCTCAACAGTGCATATCAACATCTACCACTGGATACCTCAAATCTCCCATGGTTAAATATAGAAAATGATCTGGTACAATCATTAGATATAAAGCTTCTTCCATTAATAGATAAATCAATAAAAACTCTCCCTGGTTATAAAAACAATAAAACTATTAATACCACCATAATCTACTACATTGCAATTTGGAACCATAAGCCAACACACCAATATGGTATAACCCAATGTTTTTTTTTTAATGAATAATAAAACTTTTCCACACAGAGTCAAAGAGGAGTAACCAGCCTGGGACACTTACACAATGTGGGGCCTGTTCATGACCTTTGATCTTATTCAGTCAAAATACAAGTTACCTTATCAAACTTACTTTCAATATATACAGTTAAAAGAAGTCATACAAAAATCCTTTGGTTCTGGTACTCTGAAAATGTGTAATTCCACCATATACCAAACTATTAAATCTTTAAAACCAAATAAAATACTATCACAAATATATACATTCTTAATATCTACAGAAAATGATATAGTCTCTCCAATTCAACAATGGGCTAACTGGCAAGAAGTTTGCAATAATATGTCTTGCAATGCCAAAATCCAAATGATTCAATATGAGGTTATCCATAGACCACACATCACAACATACAAACTGCAGCGCATGGGATATATGAATATATATTATAATCCATACTGTCCAGCCTCCACTGATGATTCATTTCATGCATAGTGGCGGTGTCCACTTGTTCAGTCATTTTGGTCGGAGGTCATGAGCTTGGGCTCAACATCCCAGTTTGTCCCATAATAGCTTTACTGGGAGACATGTCTACATTACAGATTTCTAATCATCTCAAACCATTTTTATTAATTCCGCTGTCCATAGAAAAGAAACACATTCAACTTAATTGGAAAAACAGAACAGAACTCTCAATAAACCAAATTATTATTAGTACACGCAAACTTGGAGTGACTAACCGCATTTGCACGTGATATTGATTCATTCGAACAAACTTGGTCCCCTTTTTTCAATCCCTAAATAGGAGAACTGATTCCTCTTTGTCATAAACCATGAAAAACTCATAAGGAAAGTTTTTTATTATTTAAATGTAATGTATCCTCCTTTCCTCTCCCCTTCCTATAAAATCAGATTCCAAAACATGACATTTAACACTTATAAGTAATAATTAATAAAAGCTGTCTGGGTCTGGCGGCTATACTAGTACTGTCGGTGGGTGCGATTGGCACATCTTTTCGGCATGGGCCGAATACACTACTATATCTATACATCTATATATTTAGCTGTTTTTTTCTCTCTCTTTTATTTCTCTCCTTTATGTGTACTTGTGTGTATATACATGTCATTGGTCTCTTAATTTCTATAAGCAGCTATGTCTTGTTAATAATAATAAATAAATACATTTAAGGAAAAGTGTATCTTGGGTCCTGTTATTGGGCAGCAGATCTCTAGTGTTGAGAGACCACCTGCGTCGTGTACCATTCCAGTCCACTGTTCGAATGCAAGAATGCATCTTATGTAAAAGCCCCTCAGAGTGGTGTCTGATTGGGGTCAGGTGAACCCTAAACCAGCCGTATTATACAGGTTGGCAAATAGTAATTGGGTGTTTCTTTAAAAATGAACACTTTTGGCCCTGTGGACCTTTAGAAAGTAAACTCTCTTTTAACCCATTAAAACCGGATCACACATCTGTGTTTGTTTACCTTTAAGACCGGATCGCGCATCTGTGCGTAGTCACCATTAAGCGCGACAAGCGCGTCTGCGTCATTTTGAGCGGTGTCGTCTTTTTCAAGGCACATGGCCAATTATATGCACTGTGATTGGCTGAAATATTCTTGGGGTGAGTGACAGAGATGCTTAGGGATTTTATTTTGAAATATATTTGATGCTGTTCATTTACAGATGGCTGTCTGTATATGAGTAGTGCACTTATGTTGGTGTGCAAGTCTGAATTTGTGGGCTTTGTGGGCATCTGCTAAATCTACAGCCTAGCTACACCAGTCTGACAGCATGCTGTGCTTCCGGTGTGCAAGCAGAGAGATACAGGGTCAGACTCATTTATCATAAGATGAAACACCTTTGTGTGTGCATGTGTGTGATGAAGCAGCTTCTGTTCTGGAATACATGCTATGCACACACACACACACACACACACACACATAAAAAAAACTGAGATAAACCATGCATAAACGTGACTGGCCTTGTACAGTTATACATGTGGGTTTAGCACAGCATTAATAATGTTTCAAAGTACATTCATGTTTTCTTTTTTGTTTGCTCCTGGTATTACTATCTATTAAGAAAGGTACATTTTAATGTGAGACTTAAAAACAGAAAGAGTGTCTCAATTTCAGATATCATATAGCTATGAGAAGAACTAAAGTGAATGCAAAAGAGGATATTAAAGGAAAGAAGATCAGAAAAATAAGAACGAGCCAAGTTGTGAAGTGCCTTATGAGCTTGGAGCAAAATCGCAAATTCAATCAGTTGTTTAACGAAGCCAGTGCAGTTGTTGGAGAACAGGGGAAATGTGTTCTACCAAAGGAGATCTGGACTAACTGACGTTTATTTAAGAGCTTGTGAGGAAGACCATAAAGAAGAGCAGTCAATGCGCAATGAGTCTAGAGCGTGGACCAGAACAGTTATAATTTTGAAAAAAATTTCAGCTTCTTCCACAGACTTATCGCTTTGGGTATGGGTTTTCATTTTTGTTTTGCATGTATATGTTTGTTTGTGTTTTGACTATCAGTGATGGTAGCCATTGACTTGCATTATATGAATCAACAAGAATAAATTTCAATTAAAAAGCGGTACCCAACAAGGCTGCCCACTATCACCGCTACTCTTTGCACTCTTCATTGAACCGTTGGCAACTGCAATATGACGATCACACAACATACGATTCTTGTTTCTTGGGTCCTGTTTACAGCAAGGAGAGTATTTGAAGATAGTGTTTCCATCTTTTATCTCAATGGCAGTTGCTTGCTAGCATGAGACCCCTGGAAGTACACTCTTTAAAATCTCCCAGTTTTGCATCCAGTGTTTATTGTAATCCACTCACCTGAGCCATGAATGTCATGTGATGAATCACTCTGGAGCAGCATGACAATGACATTAAAGGGATAGTTCACGCAGAAATGAAAATTTGCTGAAAATATACTCATCCTCAGGCTATCCAAGATATAGTTGAGTTTTTCTCTTCAGTTAAACAGTAGATTGTCAGCTGAAAACATGGTTCTTGCAGCTCAAACAGTAGCATGGCATAACTGATGAAATGTTTTTCTTGAATGTAATGTAAGGCTACAAAACATAATCACCAAATGCATAAATATAAATGTAAATGAAAATGTTTTAAAAACAAATCCCATACCAATACATGATTTGATCACAAATTGAGCAAAAAGGGGTTAAAGAATTAGTTCACTTCAGAATTAAAAATGTCATAATCATTTACTCACCCCCACGCCATCCAAGATATTCATGTCTTTCTTTCTTCAGTCGAAAAAGAAATTAAGTTTTTTGGGAAAAACATTCCAGGATTTTTCTCCATATAGTGGACTATATACAACGGTTATCAACGGGTTGAAGGTCAAAATTGCAGTTTCAGTGCAGCTTCAAATGACTCTACACGATCCCAGCCGAGGAATAAGGGTCTCATCTAGCCAAACCGTTGGTCATTTTCGAAAAATAAAAAACAAACATTTATATACTTTTTAACCACAAATGCTCGACTGGGATCGTGTAGAGCATTTGAAGCTGCATTGAAACTGCAATTTGGACCTTTAACCCGTTGAAATCCACTATATGGAGAAAAATCCTGGAATGTTTTTCCCAAAAACCTTAATTTCTTTTTCGACTGAAGAAAGAAAGACATAAATATCTTGGATGGTGTGGGGGTGAGTAAATTATCAGGAAATTTTAATTCTGAAGTCAACTAATCCTTTAAATCTATACCTATTTGTGTTGAGGCCATAGCTGGTGATATCAAGAAAGAGCAAAAAAGCTGGCCCTTTTGTCATGAAGAAATAGTTAGCTGCTGTCTAGGTGGTGGGTGAACATAATAGCACTCTTAATTACATATCCCTCTTTTAGCACAGAAACTGGCCATGTGCCTTGTCCAGTCCACACACACGCACACACACACTGGAGCCACCAGGGTGAAACATTTCAAGAGGAATGAATCAATTCAATTAATTAACAGGCTGGTATTCTGCTAATGAGAAACACATTTAAGCAGGGTTTCTTTTTTTTTTTCTTTTTTTTAAATGTTGGCAACCTTTTCGCCTCAACAGTTTAAAAGCCTCTGAAAAGTTCTGCTCTCAAGAAGTTTATTTGTTGTTATTTGTTGTCATTGTTAGTTAAATGTTTGTATGAACTGCTATTCTCGAATCTGACAGAGAATTACAAATTCTGTCATTGTTTATTCACTCTCAAATTGGTCCAAACCTGTATAAATGCCTTTGTTCTACTGTACACAAAGGAAGATATTTGGAAGAATGTCTGTAACCAAGCAGATTTCGGGTCCTAATATGGTAGTCAATGGGGCCCGAGATTGTTTGGATCTACATTTAGGTTTTTAGGTTAGGATGTTATTTAAACTTTGTGGTTGAACACAATGGAGCAATATGGCAGCACACACAAGACAAAACACACACAAATAATATTCCTCATAGAAAGTGGCTTGCAACACTAATGCCCTGCTTCTCCGATGAAACATCATCAACCAATTTAATGGAAACACAGACACGAGGAGCCTTAGAGTCATTTTGGAAATAGGAATTATTGATTCCTAACACATTTGCTGATATGATGTATACTGTAAGAATTTAGAGTCACTTTTAATTTCCCGGCCATAGATAAATTAATCATTTCGAGTTTTTACACACATTCATACTTTGTCCAGAAACCTTCCTCCCTGGGTTTTGTGAATTATAATTAAGGTTGAGTGTTCGTCTAGTATATATTGAGCAGCACTGCACATGAAATGAGGGTTTCTTAGTCCGTCCAATATTCAAGAGGTTGTTTGAGGACCATGGACATTTAGAGAAACGTTCTAAAATGGCATTTTGCACCCTAAAGTTATTTTGTTTGATAAAATTATGTGGTGGAAATGATATTTTAAACATTTTCGGAATAAAAATGTTAGACTCCTTTATCTTGCTGCTGCCCATAGTTGTCTGAACAGGAATCTGCTGACCGACAGTAACTGAACAAAAGACGTTTCAGTAATGAACCGGAACAAATGTTTTTGGTGACAGGATAAAACAAATGATAAAGATTCAATGGGATCAAAATGACCATTGGTGCCTTCTTAATCCTTCCATCTCCATCTGTTTCTGCTCAAGCGGTGACCATGGCATAAGTCCCATTTCCTTTTCCAACTCGACAACCGCTGGGGACTCAATAGCCATGCCGCTTTTAACACCCTGTCTTTCTCACCAGGCGGGGAATTGACCGCGATGGCTTGGCAGCAATTGCTTTGGCTTATTTCTGCTCTGTTTCCTTTCCATGTCTTTCTTCGCCGCATCTGCGGGACGTCCTACCTGTCACTCTCTACCCACTTCCTTTCAGTCTCTAATATTTTGCCTCTTCACATCCCATCTGACTTTCAGCCCGTTTCTAACCCAACCGTGAGGTCGTGTCTGTGGGCAATAGCTGTGACGTTTCCTCATCTCACTTCCTTTGTCACTTGTTCATCAGCACATATTCTGGTACACGCTACACACCGTGACTCTTCTGTCCTTTCCAGCTGGCTGAGGCACTACCATCTATCCATCTCTTTCCGCTTCCTTCAAGAACGATTATCGACTTGTCTCTACTCACCTCACTCCTCTGGAGAGTCTATCATGCTATTGCATATCATCTCTTTCTCTCTAATAAATGTAGCACATTTGTCACACAAGCAACTTTTCTAAAAAATCTTCAGGTGTAACTCCTGGACTTATAATCATCACTTGTCTTACATTATGATATTTCTGAAACTGTAATAATACTGATTATTAATGTGTATGGCTATTTCTTCAAAGCGGGCACTTTTATGTCCCAGAGTTTTTTGTTTGTTTGTTTGTTTTTTTTACAGATTTTAACTTTTTTAATGTCAAGGTCACATTAAAAGACTTTAGTTTTTTTAATACTTTATATTATTATTTTTTTAAATTCTCTCTCTCTCTCTCTCTCTCTCTCTCTCTCTCTCTCTCTCTCTCTCTCTCTCTCTCTCTCTCTCTCTCTCTCTCTCTCTCTCTCTCTCTATATATATATATATATATATATATATATATATATATATATATATCATGAGTATGTTGTAACAAAAGCTCCTTGAGATTATACTGAAACTATACGTAATAAATATCTCACTCTATTCTATTGGCACAATAATTTTATTAGCTAAATATTCCACTACTTACTGGTGTGTCCAAGTCTCACTTAATCGCCATTCCATGTAAATTATCTATTATCTTTGCAGAAATTTAATATTGCCATGTTTCTGTTCTGTTAGTTTCTTTTTTATGGACTTTTAGTTTGTTTTTCTCCTTTGTCTTAGTTTCCCGCCAATCATTAGTTTCTACGTACACTGATTTATCATCACAGCTGCTTATCATTTAGTTCATTATCTCTGTGTATTTAAGTTCCCTTTCATAGTCACTTCGAGTTACGTCGAATGACGACGAAATGTGGTTTCGCTTAGAAAGCCTATCAACTTTGAGTATTATAAAACGAGCCAATGGCAAAGAAATGCCATGGGTCTGCGGAATTTGTATAGCGTCACTCCGCCCCACCTAGTGGGTATATAAGGAAGTACGCTGCAACATGCAGATATGATTTTGCTTCGGAGCCAAGAGGTTCTCTTCACTCCGCTGCCTATTCTCTGACTATCCTTGAGAATCTTCTAGAGGAGCAGCTTCCAGTCGGTGTTGGTGTGACGGCGCGTTCCAGCGAGTTTCACATTCCTGCCTCAAACGCATTTCACGAAGGTCGTCGAGGTAGCCCTTGTTTAGCTACGGCAACACGGGGTTTGCATCCTGAACTATCTTGACGACTGGCTGATCCAAGCTCACTGTCGAGACCAGGCTTGCAAACACAGGGACCTTGTGCTCAGACACCCAGCCCGTTTGGGCCTTCGGGTCAACTGGGAGAAGAGCAAACTTTGCCCCATGCAGAGGATCTCTTTTCTCGGAATGGACATCGACTCGGTCGCCATGTGCACGCAGCTTACGAGCGAGCGCTTGCAGTCCCTGCTGACTTGCCTGAGACAATTCGAGGGCAAGAGTGTGGTTCCACTGAAATACTTTCAGAGGCTCCTGGGGCATATGGCACCCGCAGCCGCAGCAACACCGCTCGGTTTGCTTTATATGCGACAACTTCAGCTCTGGCTTCGCGACCGAGTCCCGAGGTGGACATGGCAACAAGGCACGCTCCGAGTATCAGTTACTCCGACCTGCCGTCAGCCCTTCACCCCGTGGTCGAACCTCACTTTTGTACGGGCCGGAGTGCCCTTAGATCGAGTTTCCAGGCATGTTGTCTTAACAGATGCCTCCACCATGGCCTGGGGCGCCATGCACAATGGACATGCTGCCGCGGACTGCTGGAAAGGACCCCAGCGCCTTTGGCATGTCAATTGCCTCGAGTTGCTTGCAGTACGTCTCACTCTGCATCGCTTCCATGCGCTGCTCAAGAACCAGTACGTACTAGTCCGATCAGACAATACTGCGACAGTAGCGTACATCAACCGACAAGGTGGTCTACGCTCCCGCCGTATGTTGCAACTCGCCTGCCACCTCCTCTTATGGAGTCAGAAGCATCTGAGGCCGCTTCGAGCCATTTACATTCCTGGGGTCCTGAATTGTGCAGCCAACGAGCTCTCACGGTTTCAGCTTCTTCCTGGATTCAGCTGATTTGGGATCAGTTTGGCGACGCACAGATAGATATGTTTGCCTCCCAGGACTCGTCCCATTGCGACCTGACCGAGGGTACGCTCGGCACAAATGCACTGGCGCACAGCTGGCCGCGGGGCCTCCGCAAGTATGCGTTTCCCCCAGTGAGCCTTCTTGCACAGACCCTGTGCAAGATCAGGGAGGACGAGGAGCAGGTCGAGGCGCAACCAACATTTTCACAGTTTTCAAAACTTTGCATTTTCAGGCACCCAAAATGCCAAACGAACGGCCAAAACGCATAAAAAGGTTACTTTTTAGTTGAAAATGGTGTCGTGTAAACAGCCCCTTAAATATACAAGGTGATTGAACTCAAATTATGAATAGGTGATGACTCATTAATCAGAAACCAATGTAACGAATTAGGAGCTGGAAACTGGAACAAAGGAAAACAGGCAGGGCCTAACTGTAGAAACAAATAGAAAGTCAATAAAAACTAAACCAAAACAGGCAGTTAACAGGTACATTTACTAAAAGCATCCATAATTTTGGAAATAAAACGTCTGTCAGTAAAGGCTGTAAAAATTGAACTGAATCACAAAAAACATAATCTGTGCTAATAAAATGCACATTTCAAATATGCATAAACATGCTGTATAGTACAATTCTAGCACACACATACCCATAAACACACACAGACACATCTGCTAGATGCAGAACACAAAGCAGCTGGAGGCATTAAGCAATGCTGTATAAACACTATTACAGCAGAGTCCATTAAACACAGAGATTGCTGTCATATAAGCATATTCACTTTACCACACAAACATACTAACACACACACACACACACACAAACACACACGTTTGTTTTTCTATGATGGGATCTTTCTATTGACTTCTATTGATTTCTAATGAGCTGTACCCCTAAACCTCTCCCTGACATAAACTTCCATAAAATGTGCATTTTTAGGTCTCCATTAAGATACTTGGCTGCTTTACATGTCTGTCAAATGGGCTCTTCCAGTCTAATTTTGCAGTCCTTGCCCAAATATTGTCTGATCTCAGATATCAAGTCAAGTCAAGTGTATTTGTATAGCGCTTTTCACAATATAAATTGCATCAAAGCAGCTTCACAGTATCAATCAAATAACATAATGTTTTGTTACAAGTGACTGTCATAAAGTGTCCGGCTAAAAAAAAAACCCGGCTCCTGCTGGTGAGGTTGAGGGGCGGATGAATCCACTGTCAAGTGCCTTGTTGATATATTCTTCCATAGATGCTCTCTCAGGGGCAGACAGAGAAAATAGTCTCCCTCGGGGTGGATAAGTGCCAGGGTGCAGTTCAATGGCGCAGTCATAAGGTCTTTGGGTTAAAAGAGACACAGCACGTTCCTTGCTGAACACTTCACAGAGGTCTGCATACTCCTGGGGAACACGGGTTGACTCGGGAGAGGCAGCAAGATCACTGGAAGCCACTTGACTCAGCCCAGAAATAGCCAGCATCTCTGTGGATGGGATTGATGACTCAGGTATTGTAGGGAAGGTCGTCTGTGGCTCAGGGGAATGACAGAGAGACAAGCCAGACACACAGCAGTTTGGCCCCCACTCACTTATTTGGTTGGAACACCAATCAATGCGTGGATTATGCAAAACTAGCCAAGGATACCCAAGGATCAAAGGGAATTCGGGATAATTGATTAAAAAGAACTGTATCACTTCTCTATGAGAACCCACTTGAAAGTGGAGGAATGTGGTGCACTGGCTTACCTGGCCAGAACCTAGGGGCCTCCCATCCAATGCAGTAACAGTCAGAGGATCATGGAGAGTGATGGGCTGAATCTTTAACTGTGAGGCCAGTGTAAAGTCCATGAAATTCCCTGCAACACCAGAGTCTATAAAAGCCATGAGCTCATGAAGTTCATTGCCCCAGGAGAGTTTGACATCAATGGAAAGACCCAAAGCTGCTGGTCGGGGGTTAAGTGATTACTCTCATCCCAGGCCCCCTCTTCTTGGGCGAGAGCTGCCTTTTCCCACCAGTTCAGGGCAGTTGGCTCGGAAGTGACCTGACTCACCGCAATACAGGCAGCACTTCTCTCATCTGTCCCTCCCTCTCCGCCTGTGACAACCGGGTTCTCCCCAGCTGCATAAGCTCTTCAGAACACCCGATCAGTGAGGAAGGCTCCATAGAACCAGTGGAGATGTTAAACTCAGGCAGTCGAGTCTCACGGCGACGTTCACCTTGTCGATCCCGGATGCGGTTGTCCAGTCTGATGGCAACATCGATCAGAGACTCCAAGTCAGGGGCTGGGTCTCTGTATGCCAACTCATCCTTTAATTCATGTGATAGAGCATGATGGAATGCAGCTTTGAGGGCTCGCTGATCCCACTCACTCTCTGCAGCTAGGGTGCGGAACTCGATAGCAAACTCTGCAACACTGCGTCTTCCTTGTGTGAGTTGAAGCAGTCGATGATCAACCTCTGCTCCACTAACAGGGTGGTGGAATACCTTCCTCATCTCTGATATGAAGAGGTCGCTGCTGGTCGTGAGAGGAGACTACCGCTCCCATAGAGCTGTAGCCCAATCTAAAGCCTTTCCTACGAGACGGGTTGTCATATATGCCACTCTGCTGCTCCCTGTAGGGAAACTGTTAGGCTGCAATTGGAAAGCAAGAGTACACTGTGTTATAAATCCTCTACGCCTCTCTGGGTTCCCATCACACCTCTCAGGGGCTGGAAGTCTAGGCTCAAGTAGGAGACCTGGCTGAGGAGTACCTTGAGACTGGGCTGGTAGGACTGGAGCAGCTTGAGATATGGACTGGGTTGGTGGAACTGGAGAGGCTTGAGATATAGGCTGATGTCTTAGACGCTGGAGAATCTCATTTAGAATCTGTTCATGCTTGTTAATGGCTGAAGCTTGGCTAGAGAGCTCAGAGAGGATGCGTTCCATGTTGGAGGGAGGAGTATGTTCTTCTACTGGGTCTACTTCCATGGTTCAGTCTTGCTGTCACAAGTGACTGTCATAAAGTGTCGAAGGTGGGTCTAGAACCCGGGTCTCCCGGTCAGAGAAAGCTATTTCTCTACCTCTGGTCAACTGGGAAGACAGTTTGTAGAAGACAAATGTAGAAGCAAAAGCAAACTAGGAGGCTCAGATAACTCAAAAGCAGGTAGTCTTTACTTGATCACAGTTCTCAAATACAAACAAAAGAGCAGTCATAACTTTACAAAACAAAACATAAAGGAAGCCCAATGGCAGAATAGAAACAGCATTTAACTCTTCAAGAACTCAGGATATCCATAGATGGTAGGCTCAAGACTGAACACAGCTCAAAGAAAACTGCCAACTTAAATAGGGCAAAATACAGGTGGAAGACATTAACTTGATTAGCAGTCATAACTAAAGAGTTCACAGCAGGTGGTGCCGGCTAGTGGCTGGGAGAATAATTGCAGGAAGGAGCAGACAGCTCTCCCTAGTGGCTTGGAGTGTCATTGCAAGAGGGATCAGACATTGCTCCCTAGTGGCTTGGAGAGTCATTGCAGGAGGAGTCTTACATGTTTGTTTCTTAGTGGAAAAAACATCCACGTTTGGTAGGGCTGATCAATGGTATTAATGCTTGGTTAATTAATTTGAATATCCCCAACTGAGCAAGCCAAAGACAACAGTGGCAAGGAACCGAAAAACATTTATAAATGTATTATAACATTTAAACATACATATTGACACATACACACATATTGACAGCATCTAAATAATAAATGGAGTACTGTCTCACATACCAAAATAAACCAAAATAAAAAGGTATATATATATTTATATTTATATTAATAAAGTAGTATTAAGAATTAAAATAATTATTGACGTAATAATTATACAACGACAATGGTATTGTTTTCAAAAACTTGCACTTTGAAATCCATTTTCAAACGTTTTTGTTTTCCAGGCCCCCAAAACGCGTGTAAATGAACGACCAAAGCACATAAAACGTTTTTTGTGTCTTGATAATGCCCCCTAAAAGTGCATAAAACAAAACATACACCAGACAATTAAACTTGGTTTACCCTTTCACGTGGATTTTGCTGTCTCAGCAAAAGTTGTCTTCTAACGCTCCAGTAATATATATAGATGAGGGAGTGAAAGAGCGAGAGGCAGATAAATGACAGAATGACAGATAGACCATGAAACATGAGCCAGTTGTGTGTCACTTCCAATTTAAGACTTCCCTCCCTAGAAGACTGAAATTACATGTATCAAATACATGTCAATAATTCAGTCAGAGCACCTTCAGCCAATCATGTGCCGGTTATATAATCAGCTGCTCCTGCATCACATCTCTGTGCTTTATGATGATTTGCTGAAACTGAGATAATCACATGCCTATATGTTCTGCTATGACCATAGAGGAAATATGTCAAATAAATAAAACAAACAAAAACGCACAAAAAAATAATCACACAAAGCTCATATCAAAGTAAATAAAAGAGTTTATTTTAAAGGTCACACTTTATATTAGGGTCTCTTTACTATGAACTTGCATTAAAAATGTACATATTGTGTTCATATTGTATTGCAAAACACTTTTGCTGCTATTGTGGTTGGATACGGGTAAGATTAGGACAGGTTTGGTGGTATGGGAAATTAATTACAGCTTTATTTACATGCAGATATTTAAATATATATATATATATATATATATATATATATATACACACATATATATATACATTATATATATACAGTATATATATATGTATCTTATACCCCAATCCATCTCATTTTTTTGATCTATGGATGAAAATAAAAATCATACACAATCAAATAATTTGTAGAAACGTACATAACGATAGACTTTATATTTAGGGATCAACAATTCCTTTAATTGTATTGGGCCAGTTGTTCGAAGGTTATCTGATCCGATTTCGGTTATTGGATTGTATCAAATCTCGAATATGTGTTGTTCAAAAGAAAAAAAGGATTCTGAAATCGGATTAGATCACAAAATCCAATCTTGGATTTGATCTGGATTAAATCATCAGTTTGTGTTCAAAACGTTTTTAGTACGATTGGGATACATTTGATCCAAAAAATCAGGATTATACTAATCCCAGCAGAAGGGTGGATTTCAGGAACAAAAATATAATAAAACTTTAAAATTGATTAAAAAAAAAAAAATATATATATATATATATATATATTCCTCTTGATTATTTTAACTGTTAAAGTAATAAATTATAAGTAGACATTAGGCTTCTTATTGAGACTTTCTGTAGCCTACAGGAAAGTACAACAATTTGGCGCCATAAAATAATCCCCAAACAGATGGAAATATCAGACAAAAAAAAAAAAAATTATCACTGTTTGTAATCTACATTGGCACAATCATAAGAGATGAATCAGTCAAAAATTATTTGAGAGCGAATGCAAAAGCTTTGAATTTATTTCTATCAGCATGTCCCTTTAGGGGCTCTGTGAACACTAGTAATCCAGATTTGGTCATCTGAAAAAGTGTGTATCTGGATAAGGGTGATCCAATTCAAAATTTGCCTTGAAAAAACGGCACAAAAGTAAGATGGATCACCTAATCCTGCATATCAAAACATGGGATTTCCAAATCCAGATCATTCTGATCCAGACTAACTTTTTTGAACAACTGGCCCATTGCTTTTAATACTTTATTAATAAAATTAAGTTTGTGGAATAGTTAATCCAAAAATGAATATTAATTTCATTCATTATAGCCAAAGTTCTGAACGTTCCCTGTCAGCTGGGTATGACTTTCTTTCTTTTCTGGAACACAAGATTTAAAAAAAAAAAAACGTTGGGAATCGAACAACATTGGAGACAATTTACTTTTTTTGTATGAGAAAAAAGAAAAAAGTTACTAATGACAGAGTGAATGATATCAGAATTCTCATTTTTGTGTGAACTATCCCTATGTCATTGTGTGTGTCAGTTTCAATAAAAAATTGTAACATATCTTCAATATTATTGTCTCCTTCATATTAAATTGCTTGTTTTTCTTTATTATTTGTTGCTTTTGGGGAAAAGCATATGAATACATATACATTGTATTTGATTTTTTTATTACTCAATGTTATTAGGTTGTCAACAATACAGACAGACGCTAAGATTATGATCATGGGGAGTAAGAACAAAAAAAGCCTGTTCTAGTTTCACAAATAAAAAGTGGGACCGTTTGTGGATCACGCTGTTCTGAGTGGCACTTCGGCACAAACCCCTGTTGAACAAGCCACCCTGTGATCGCATTTCAAAGCAAGAGCTGTGTGAGGAAGAGAGAGAGAGAAAGAACGATTTTAATTGCATGTGAAAGGGATTAAGAGCTGAGGAAGCTTTCGTGTATGAGACGGTGTGAGACAATGCTCTGTGATTGCAGCGTTGCTTTGCCTTCCACAGCTGGCCTTTATTTTCACTGCTGAAATTTAGAGTGCCTCTAAACACATTGCTCACCATCTGTTATGTCACACACAGACCCACACACACATTTACACTACATGAGCTAGCAGTGCATTCTGCCATCATATTCTTTGGACATAAAAACCTACTGTATATAAGAGTTTGACTGCAGATACAGTTAAAGTCCGGTTCACATCAGTAGACCTGTCCTCAGGCCTGTGGAGTCTCACAACTCCTTCAGCAAAGTCAAGCCACTGGAGATCGAGGCCGACTTGACGATGACTTGACATATTTCATATTCTTATCACTCACAATTGACTTGGAATAAATATGTAATATTTCTGCATAGGCTGGGTTATTACCGCATTCACTAAAACTCAAACTACAGGAACATTTTTGTTAATTCTTAATTTTGTTACTTATATTTTTATTTTTTTCTTATTTTAAAATTGAAATAAAAATAAACTAAAGACAATTGTTTTATTTAAATAGCAAAAACTAATAAAAATTACAAAAACACATTACAAGTTACTAAAAATGCAACTAAAATTAAAATAAAAACTGAACGTATAAAATAAAAGCTAATTCAAAAATTCAATACAAACTATTGAAAAAAAATGAAGCACCAAAACTGTTTACAACATTGATAATAATAATAAAAATGTTTCTTGAGCAGCAAATCATCATATCAGAATGATTCCTGAAGGATCATGTGACACTGAAGACTGGAGTAATGATGCTGAAAATACAGCTTTGATCACAGGAATAAATTACATTTAAAAATATATTAAAATAGAAAACAGTTTTATTAAATATAATATTTCACAATATTAACATTTTTACTGTGATTTTATTAAATAAATGCAGTATTTTGTGAGCGTACTGGGGAATTCTTCCAAAAACCTTTTTAAAAAGCGACCACAAACCATTAAAAGATAGTGTATGTATATATATATAGCTAACCAGTTTAAAAAAAAATGATGCATTATTTTTACTTTCAGGTATCTTTGATACCTGATTTTGATGACTCTAATGGCCTAAACCCCGGATGCCAT
Organism: Meda fulgida; assembly: GCA_030578275.1. Classification (NCBI taxonomy): domain Eukaryota; kingdom Metazoa; phylum Chordata; class Actinopteri; order Cypriniformes; family Leuciscidae; genus Meda; species Meda fulgida. Next base: position 25,532,081 of record CM060635.1, on the reverse strand, counting down.
TTGTGTCTATCAATGCCCCTGAGTGACAGCTAAATCCATGCAAAGATGCATGTATCGTGTGCTAAGCAACTACGTGATCAATGTATCAGTTGTGTGTGTGTCCTCGTGACTCCAAAATAAAGCTTGTAACATCAGGGAGCATCACACAGCACTCAGACTCTTATCTCCTGGTGTAGCATTCCGACACACAGCTATATTTACCTCCCAATCTTAACTACAGTGCTGATCAATTTCCCCCAGTCTGCCCGGCTCTCTGAGCGCCAGTGCGGGATGGATTGAAGTCTGCTCTAATGCCCATGACAGCAGGTTTCAAATTGCCGAGCACAGAGAGTGAGGGAGCAAGAGATCTCCGTTTATACTGCAAGTGTTCTGAAATACTTCCTCTAATTCCTGTATCAGTTTTATGCCGTGGCCCTTTGACCGTGTTTCTTCAAGTGAGAAAACAACACGAGAGTCCCAAACAATTGTGGTTGACGATGAAATTGGAAAAAGCTCTTGTGGTTATTAGCGGGACACTTTATCTGTGTCGTGACAGACAGTATGAGCAGGATGTGGACCACTCATATAGAAAAATGAACAGAAGTCCCGTCTTTCAGTTAAAAGATCCCATCACGAATGAATGCGCATGGTTTGTAGATATACTGTAGGCCAAGATGGCCGCTGAGTGAACCGACTGGAAGGGATTTTGCTGTCGTTCAAGTCGCAAAGATGCAGGTGTAGAAAACACTGACAGGGACAAACTATCACTTACAACATCTCAGTTACAATGAACTGATAGAAGAGAGTTTGGGTCACCAGAAAAGAATCACTTACTTTGTTGAAGACAGCAATGGACTTTCAGACACCAGACATGTCAATCTTTCTCTTTCTTTTCTCAAATCAACTGAACAATGTGTGTGTGTGTGTGTGTGTGGTTCAGGTAAACCATATGAGCAGGGCTTAAATTAACACCCAACAACCCGCCAAATGCGTGTGTATTTCAGCAGTGGCGTGTAACGCAGTCACTCCTACTAGCCACTTTGGTGGGTTGAATTTTATATAGAATATAAACGTAGTCTTTCAAAAATGCATCTGAATTAATACACTACGTGCAATGTAGTGTTGTCAAACAATATTGATTTTTTGAAACATATTAATACTGAAATATCTCAAACGCTTCCAACACTCATTTTCTGCAGAATGGATACACCATACCAGCTGCGCTTTCTCACGAGTTGACACACAAACCCGCCTCTCCTCACTCACTCGTTTCATTGAGTGTGAATGTAAACAGTTGAGAAAGTAAATGCATGTGTAACAGCATAACAGATCAATGCTTTAGTTCTTAAAGTGACAGCAGCCTAATATACCTGCTGCCAAATTATGAGATAATATATGAAAAATATATGACAGTTTTTCCCCATGGTATTGATGTCAGAATTGTTGCCAGTGAAAATGCTGAGTGGATAATAACTTTAGAAAACCACTAGCCACAGTGGCTGGTATGCAAAAAAGTCAGTGGCAATGGCAATATCCAACATACATGTTCTTGTGGGGACATTTTTGGTCCCCATGAGGAAAACAGTTTATAAACCATAGTAAGTGATTTTTTTTTTTGGTAACACTTTATTTTAAGGTGACATAGTTACACATTATTACATGTACTTACTCCAGTAATAACAGTAAATTATGCATAATAAAAAGTAACTAACCAGTAGTAAGTACATGTAGTTAATTAGTATTATGCAGTACTTATTTGAGTAAGTACAATGAAACTACGTCACTTTAAACTCAAACTGAACATTTTTTATATATATAAAAATGCATTAAGGTTTCTGTGATGGGTAGGTGTAGGTGTAGTGTTAGATTTGTGGGATAGAATATAAAGTTTGTACAGTATAAAAATCATTATGTCTATGGAAAATCCCAATAAAAAATGAAAACAACATGTGTGTGCGTGCGTGTGTGCGTGCCTGCGCTTGTGTGTGTGTGTGTGTGTGTGTGTGTGTGTGTGTGTGTGTGTGTGTGTGTGTGTGTGTGTGTGTGTGTGTGTGTGTGTGTGTGTGTGTGTGTGTCTGTGTAACTAAACTGAAACACAATGCTGACAGAAGGAACATTAGCATCCAATGCTTCTCCCATTTTCCAGCATTGCAGTGTGCCAAATATGTAAATAATTAAAAAGTCATTAAAAGCCATTACGCCTTACTTCAATACAAACTCATTACAACCCTAAAATAACTGACCCTTTTAAATGCGTGCAACAGTTTATTATAACCTTAGTATTGTGGAAATCTATAATTACATATAAATGCACCAAACGTTCAAAATACACACACAGATAGTTCCACTTAATGTTTATGTTCTATAGTTAAATGTACACTATGTAACTTTCGGCCCTCTAGCGGTTATAAGAAAATGACAACTTTTACATGCTGTAGTGGGCAGGTACATTGATTTATCAAGCTTTTTCACTAACTGCAGCCTTTAATGATGAGTTTGGGGCAGTGATGCAGTTATACGGTTTCTGATTAAATGATTTTTGAAGAGAAATAAATTCAGAATAAGAACAGATCGATAACCACGTCATGGTAAATAACAGCTGAGATGATACTGAGATGAGCACTAATGGTGATTGGTTCAGATTTTTATCCGAGGGAATTCTGGGTGAAGGCACATTGACATTCCTGTAAATCAAGTTGTGGTTAAATAAGTGCCAGCACTCAAAAAGCGGCATGGGAAAGACTGAGGGATATTTATGAAAATTAATTTTTGCGCTAAATGCTTACTGAGCTGAATGTGGGTACGCTATATATTACATTTTCATAGTAGGGGGTTATGAGAAATAAATCTATTTAGACACGGTTATGAATTTTTGTAAGCCTTAAAGGGGACCAAACATCAAATTGCTCTATGGGGCTTCAGTTTACACACTGCGCATTTGGAGGAAATCCCGGAGTCATTGCCGATCTGTTTGCAAAAGAACTGCTCATGAATGTACATCTCTCTCCAAAATATATATTTCACATAATTTTCTTACCAATTACTGGCTCCAATTATTAAGTCACAAAATCCATTTAAAATCAAAATACACTATTTACATTATTTAAATATCTTAATATTATGTTTTCACTTTTTCTTATAGTTCTGCTTTTTGACAACTTTTTGTTTAAATGTGTTTCCTTGCATTAGATAAAACTTTACACAGTTATGTGGGTATACAATTTGTATTCACGTTATACTTAATATAACATTATCAGTATTCTAATTGTTGTTTTATTCTTTACGCGTTCAGTTTTTTATCTCATATTAATTGTGGAATTGCATAGTTTAATTGTACTTTTACTCATTTAAGCATTTGTTTTATGAATATATTGAACTTTAAAAGTAAAAAGGAATTAGGAAAAGTTTAAACAAAGAAAAAATGAATGGTGACTTATAACAGCTTCTAAAAACCTAAAATATTAATGTTTTTTTTTAATCCTTTCTTCTCTAAAGAAACCACTCATCAAGTCTGCAATGGCTCTATTGCTGTTTTAATATTCCGACTAAAAAACCCGGAGGCCAGCCATCCAAAACATATTGATCTTTCATTTTTACAAGCATCACCATAATCTCTGCTATATCTCCACATGTCTTCCTTGAGGGTTGAAACCTGTTAGAAGTACTTACAAATAAAAAAAATGTAAATAAGCGCCGGACTCATCAGCTGTCTGGTAGTGTGAAGAACGGCTGAAACTGCGGGTTTGTTCGTTTTTGGACAGGTGAATGAATTTGAATTGGCACAGCTGAGCAGAGTAAAATTTTATTAATGGTAATGTCACTTTTCATATACTATATACGGAAAAAAGGATTGACCTCCACGGGATCAGACAAGTTCATTGAAAAGAGTGCTAGTGTTAGCAGCACACATCCTCTCTGTCTCAGTAAACAACAAAGCGTTTAATTCTGTAGCGGAGGTAGAGATGCAGATTGTTCTGACACACACTTGTGTGTGTGTGTGTGTGTGTGTGTGTGTGTGTGTGTGTGTGTGTGTGTGTGTGTGTGTGTGTGTGTGTGTGTGTGTGTGTGTGTGTGTGTGTGTGTGTGTGTGTGTGTGTGTGTGTGTGTGTGTGTGTGTGTGTGTGTGTGTGTGTGTGAGTCATCCTTATGGTTCACCCTCAATGTCTATGGCAATGCTTTTTTGGTCCTGATGTGATGTAAGGTACTAAGGTACAATTCTGGTCCTGAGGTACATTACTCATCAAAAGGTTGGAATAATGATACATTTTTAATGTCTCTTATGCTCACCATTCATTTGATGAAAAATACAGTAAAAACTGTGATAGTGTGAATTACAATTTAAATCTTCTATTATTACTATTATTTTGAATCCTGAAAAAAAAGATCAGTTTCCACAAAAATATTAAGCAGCAAAACTCTTCAATTATTAAAAATTGAGTACCAATAATAATAATTAAGCACCAAATCAGCATATTAGAATGATTTCTGAAGGAATCTTTTTTTTAAATATTAATAGAGAAAACGATAATTTTAAATTGTTTTAATATTTCACAATAGTATAGTTTTACTGTATTTTGATCATATAAATGATATGGCATGATATCTCAAATTATTAATATGGCATTTCATGTTTCTGCACAATTGCTCAATGTTATCCATTTAAACTCAATGTTGTATTATCAGGAAAACAGCAACAATTGTAATTCTCACACACCTGCAGGAGTGAGTTACTTAGTATAATAAGTCAGTGAACAGGCAAATAAATTATTTTTTTGCAGAAAATAATTGTACAGTCTGTACTTTAATTTTAAAAACCAGCAATACAGCATTTTGAAAGCAGTTTATATGACTTCAAGGTTCCTTAAAAGTCATCATGAAATCAAAATTATAAATGATTTATCCGTGCGCATCATTATTTTTTATAAATGTGTCCTCGTAACCTTTAAGCAAAATAACTTCCTCTCTCTCTTGCAACATCATCTCTTCTCTTCTCTGTTAATGGGTTTTTTGGCACGAGATTTGAAATCCACCAATAGCAAAGCACAACCATCCAACCAATTCCCAATTAACAAAATCAAGTCCAACATTTTTTTTTCTTGTTGGAGAAATTGTTTCACTAAGATATATATCACAAAAGGGAATAAAAGACCATTTGAACTTCTGTTTCATGCCAACTTTAAATGGACACCAAAAGTGTGGAAAATATCATTCATCTCACTGCTGATGAGGCAACCCATAAGACAGCAAAATCACAAATGAAATCTCAATTGTTTTTGTTTTTTTTGAGACCAGAGCTTTTTAACCATTGGGACATTTTTTTTTTTTTTTTTTTTTTTTTTGTCTGTGAAGAATGAGGACTATCATGGTCTTGGATATGTAAGTAATCCTCACTTTGAGCCTCAGGTTTGATATTTAGACCTGGAAAAGTCAAGATTAATAATATCTTATAACTCCAAGAGAATATTTATAATACATTTGTTTCTAGTAATGACTAAACTTCTTTTCTCTAAAATACGTTTTGTTTTTTAATCCTTAATACTTATCAGTAAATCATGAACAACTGGAAAAGCTTTGGAGACTTCAATCATTATTTTTCTTTTTGTGGACAATGGCGTCAAAAACGTTAAGAATGATTACATGGAAAGCAAATAAAGACTTTTGCTTTAGAATCATGCTTCTCGTGATCCAAGTCGTGTCAGTGGCCCTATCAAAACAAACCTACAACTCAGTAGATTTTCAAAAGAGATCAAATTTGCAATACTAGAAAAGGAAATGATAAGTCAGAGCACAACAGAAATACAAAAAAAAAGAAAGTTAGAAATACTTTTTTATATCAATCCAATGGCATGGCAGGATGTCATCCCGTAGCATGTGACATCATGATTATGAAGCTATCAAGCACACCTGGACCAAACAATGTCAGCTTCTGATTGGCCAACGCAAGTCGATCACAGGCATGTGGGCAGTATGACAAGGTGACCCAGTGTCTTGATCCTTCTCAGGGAACCAGGGTTAGAGTCAAAACATTTCCATGGACATCATATGGAATTTCATTTCTATGGAACTCCACGCTGCATCATAAGTTGATGCTGTGGGAACCCACTACGCCATACTGACCAGTGCCTGTCCAAGTGTAAATCATGGCAAGCACAAATCCAGGACATAAACACCTGAGACCCCGGTGTGGAGTCCAAGTCCAGATTATAAAACCTCACAAATGTATGTGGAGAGGACCAGCCCTTCGCATGACACATTCAACAAAGGACACCCCTGATAATAAGTATTTTGAAGCCTTCTCTTTGCATGTGCGCTTAGGCGAAGGTTGTCCAGACACCTCATATAGCAAGAGAGATAGCCTCAAGTATCCATTTGCATATTCTCTGTTTAGTTGCTGGGGAACCTTTTCTAAGTACCATGAGCAGACTAACAGTTGATCAGACTTTTGCCACAGGGCATCTCTGTGGACATAATCATTCAGTGCTCTGACTGGACACAGCAAGTTTAGCTTCTCCTGGTCCGCCGTCTAAAAAGTAGGTAAGGCAAGGCAAACTCTAGGCATGAAGGGGAAACCGACAGAGCCTGCAGATCTCCAACTCTTTTAAGAGTTTCAGCAGGAAGGCAGTCTTCAGAGTCAGAAACTTTTCTGTGACAGATTCGATAGGCTCAAAAGGCACCATAGACAGGCCTTCCAGACCAATGGCCAGATCCCAAGCCAGAACCTTTGCATGCCTCGCAGGCCTCAGTCTCAAAGCACTATATAGTAAACAAGACACCAATGGGTTTCTTACCAATGACTCACTACCCAAAGGTGTGTGGTAAGCTGTAATGGCTGCCACATACAGCTTCAACCTGGAGAGGGATAACCCTGCAAAAAATCAGTCCTGGAGGAAACCAACCAGGCAGTTCATGAAGTAAAAACTCTTCACTTAGAGGCATAGTGTTTCCTCGTGGAGGAAGCTCTAGAGTTTAGGATGGTCTCAACAACCTCAGTTGGCCCCCTCTCAGGGACCAAACCCATAGTTTCCACAGGTGTGGGTGAAAAATGGTGCTCCCCCCCTTGAGTGGGCCATAAAGGGGCTACTAGTATTAGACAAACCCCATCCTGGCAAACCCTCTCTAGAACTCACGGGAGCAGAGCGATCAGGGGAAATTCTGTATCCTCTCTCTATAGATTACATGACCCATTAAGACACATTTGGCAGAAGCTTCCACGTTGCCAGATAGTCTACTAAGGAAACTAAGCCTCTTGAGACTGGTCTCTAGTGTTTTTCAAGCAGTTCGTCCACAGCCCTGAAGCGGATAACGGGCTGGGAACAACCAAGCACACTTCTCTAAGACCCTCCTCAGAGGGGGCAAGTCTCCAAGGGCTACAACATCTCTGGGCAGACACTGAAATCTTGACTCGCTGTAAAACACTGTGTCCCGAAGCACCGGTTGCCAGAATGGCTCCCTAAGGGCACAGAAGAGAAGCAGGCACACTTTTATATGTTGTTAGCCACTTCCCCCCAGAGAGGCCTGTCCTCAGAGGGCCTCTAAGCAGTGAGATATTCATGGGGATAATGACAGTCCTCAGATCCGCCTTACCCCGCGAAGACGTGATGACGTCTCTTCCACCTTAGGTATCGCCCCATACATGTGTTCATTCAACCCCAATGTTGACGAATAGTTCGATACTTGGGGGCCCAAGACACATGTTTTATTCTCCCGCAACCCGCACACACACTTGTTCCTTACTGCCCACACCCACACTTGATAAATTTCTAGTCGCGCACCGCATTCTGTTGTATCAGGTTGTGCAGGTCTCTAGGTGGTGAGTCCTCTATCTCCCCTGCCTCAATACTGAGCAGATCCACCTCCTCGGAGCTGGGTAGCATCAGTATGGGGCCTTCACTCTGGGCGAAAGGAACCGCAGAGAGTGCTTCCAGATCCCGAAGGAAAAAGTTATGGATCTAGCGGGTGAGGGTTGAGAAATGGCGGGGCCCGTCTCAAACCTCTCTACTAAATCCATTTGCGAACCCCACGATCTGAGTCACCTCTCTGACCAGAGTGGGGACCAGAACCATGAGGAACTTTCCTCTGCCTGAGCACCCTCTTCGAAGAGCACCAGGCAGGAGCAGAGCATCCATAGTGGCAGACATTCACAGTAATAACACCCCTCAAAAGCTGACTGTGCATGCTCGGCTCCCAAACAAACGACACATAAATCGTGTGTATCCACTTATATGTAGCATGGGCAGGAAGGAACACACAATTTAAATTGTTGTTTTCTCACCATAAATATTTAACTAGCTGGCCTCCATTACACACACATATTTTTGAGTACTACGAGACAAATGCAAAATAAATAGGACAGACAATTCACACAGAGCACTTGCTGAAGGCACGGAAAGGGAATAAGAATATGTTTTTCTATCATGCAGTTCAAACATAATTGTTTTGTGTGTTCTGTGCATGCATGATACAAATTGCATGTGATATTTAATGCACAGATGTGGTAGAATCCTCTCAATGTGTCATGCAGTTATGGAGGCTGTGATACAATGAATGGGCTCAGGTGGTTACTCAATGAAATGAAGGAGTGAACACAGGCTGTCTGTGACAGAGTAAATCATGTTTAAGAGTGCTGGCACCACAGTCTGGAGAAAAAGATCACTCTGAAATCCAAGCAAAGCAAAATTTAGCCACAGACCGTGCAGGTGCAGCAAAATGTAGCTCTAAAAAAGAATAATATAGTTCACCTGAAAATGAACATTCTGTCATAATTTGCTCACCCTTATTTTGTTCACAACCCAATTGACTTATACGAGGGAAATAAAAAAAACAAGAGGTTTAACAAAGTCTCACACTGATGTTTGCAAAAAAAGCATCATTCCTTTGGGGTTCCAAAAAAGTCATATGCGTTCACCCCATCTCATGATTAAACAAAACTTTTTTTATGAGGTGGTAATTTCATGCAAATTCATACAATGTGATTAATACGGAAATGTACTTTTTTTTAGAAAAAATGTAAGCATGTATGCCCAGCTAACAAAAATATGTTCTAAGAATGTTTTGCTAATTTAGTTATATGAACATTATTTTTGAATGCTCTCTGAATGTTTCAAAATGGGAAGGGTTTAAAAAATGATTTTTTTTTTCATTTTGCAAACATTATAGGAATGCTTTAGAATGTTCAGAGTATAAAATTAAAAAAACATTAGAAGACTGTCCAACTGAAACGTTTTAGGATAATAAATAATAAAAAAAAAAAACATTCCATGAACAATGTATAAAAATAATGTTTTTGTGCCAACACTTTAAGATACTTATGAAAGACCAACTAACTTTGAAAGAAAATGATGTTAACATTACCGGAAGTTTTCTCAAAAACATTTGTATGTAAATGTATGCCTTTTGATGGATACGTTTGTTTAATGTTAGTCAGGATTTCTAGAATATACTGAGAGTGGATGAATCCAAAAGCTCAGAAATAAGGCAGCATGAACCTTTAAAACATTCAGTAGCACACAAAGAACCCCTCCAGATCCAGTGGTTACTGTAAGAGACCACCAGTTATTTTCTGATTTTTTTAAGTGTTGTGTTGCAGAATTTATAATAAAACTACAACTAGCTTATAAAATATAACTGATCTCCATTAAGTTTTTGTCCTCAGGAGCTGAGAGAGTTTTATTAGAGAGAAGAGTGGATGGGTTTTCTGTTACTGGACAAACAGCAACTAAACCAGCTCTTTCCCAGTAGGTGGGCTTGTTACTGACGTTTCAGAACATTTTACACTTTCTTTCTTTCCTCTGTCAAATGCCTCTTCATATATCTCATTCTTTCCCGCTGTCTCCCACAGTGCAGTGTTCTCCCAAACTGCTGAGAATGCCTATTGAAATCTCTGAATGTCTCTTGGTAGCCGAAAATCTCCTGCTAGAAACATGATCATCTCTCAGCCAAAAGCAGGCAAAGCTGGTATACTGTGTTAATTTGTTATCCTACAGATTTTCACTTCAAAAAGAATAGAATATCACTAAAATCCCTATGTAGACACCAAAGGCACCCCTTACCATTGTATAGCGATGTCTTATCTCAGTAACCCCATTTTTAAAAAAGAAACATTTGCCATATTTACTGACACAAAAGGCATCATGAAACATCATCTCACAACATCCTGATCACTTGCTGACTAAAATGCATCCACGCTTGTAATTCGATATGTTTGTGACTGAAGAAAGCTGTATTATATATTGATTATGTATTTAATTTAACACATTTAGTCAGCTGTTCCTGTATATAAAAAAGTAGATGTGATGATTGGGTACCATTTTAATTTGAGCTCAGCAACATCAATTAGTTTACAAGGGTTAATTTTCTGAAGAAATTCGGCTCTGCTGAAGTGTTGTGTTCTGTTTTTGATTAGCTGACTAAAGCATAAAGTTCATCAATATAGATTTCCAGGGTAATTCCAGCGTTATGGATGTGACATTTGAACTAATAATGACGGGTGAAATGTCTCAGAAAAAAAAAAACTTCTTACAATATTTAAATTGGAAATGCATATTCTCAGAGCACCCAATCTGGGGAATTGACAGGCAAAATATGTTTTTCTAAAATATATTTAAGCACCCCCCAAAAAAATATGCATGCGTGATGGATGTGACGGGAAATGACAGAGTTTTTGGTATACTGTTCGACTTCCTTTGAAGTCTGTGAACTTTTAAATCCAATGTAGGTCTATAAAAATTGCTATCACATGATGAAGGGGTCTTAGCTGAACATAAAAATATCAATGTTTAACATATACATATTTTTATGAAGTGTATTATGAGGAAAAAACAACGTTATGGATGTGACACAAACCCTGTTATGGATGTGACACGTCTGAAATACATAGAATCTGTTTGAAAAAAATCAACAATCAAACCATCATGGCACTTTTGTTGATGCATAATGGCTGTGTTTTCACATTAAGAAGACTGTACGAAATGATTCTGAAGATCATAACCTGTCCTGAGCTTGAATGACAGGAAGCGCGAGCGAATTAGAGGGCGCCTGTTTCGCGCCTAAACTCGACTAGGACGTGAATAGGCTACTATAAACACACAGACGGAACATTAAAGCAGAGACTATTACGGAAGACATTCAAAATTAAAATACATTAACAATTAATGTTTGTCCTATAGAAGTTCAAATCACAGGTTTCCTCCACAGTCAGGTAAACCGATAGACATTATTGTCCGTAGATGTGAGTCACTAGCAATCATGTAACGCCTACGATTTTGTCTAAATGATCACACGGTTTCCGGCCAGTTTATGGATTTTAATGCACAGTCGCAAGTTAAAATCATCACATTTTATTTCGTATAAAAATGATTTGACAAAATAATTGACACGCAATATTATTAGCCTATTATTATTATTATTATTATTTTGTCAGCGTGATCGTACCGAGCCTCTAAAGGGACGTGGTGGTGGAAAAAGCACAGATTACACAATCAGAGAGTTGCGTATTTCTTTTCGTTTTGATCTTTGCAGTCTTTCTATAGATAGGCTATATCTCTGAGGCATACGTTGAGTTTCTGTTCAGTTATGAGATGCGCTCTCAAGTTTACGTGTTGCAAGTGATCGCACCTCCATGCTATATTTGCTTATTTATTAAATCCAGGCAATTGGTTGATGAAACTTTGATTTAAAATTAAGATAAAACGAAATTCACTTTAAATAAAGTCTTTCTACAAAACAAAACTTGAAATGAAGTGGCCAAAATCATTTCTGTCTTGAAACAGATCACAATAGTCATATGCATGATTTAATATGAAGCGTCCGTAACGGTCACGTCCGTAACGCATTATTATGGTTGTTCAGAGCAAAGTAGTGAGATGAATTGTCTATCCTAATAAGCATAAACATAATTTAGCTTTGTAAATAAAGTTTCAAGTTATTTGCATTTATAATTGTCCTATTAAATAAACTAATTATTATATCCCTTATAAATTCAACAGGCAGTGCTGTTATGACCAAATTAGTTTATTTATTTCTCAGGCATGCCTCCATCTTTCTGCAAAATGCTTAATGTTAAAAAAAAGTTTAAAAAGGGGGGTCTTTGATACCTTTTTTTGAAAGCATAAAATATGGCTGGTTGAAAATGTAATTTAAGCATTGTTGCTCACCTCATATCTGGTGGATAAACAAGGTAATTTTCTTGAAATTTTTGTTAAAGCACATTAATACAGTATATTACAGACCTAAATGGACAACTTAAAAAGGGTTTTGTTCTTTTGGTTAAAACTTTATTTTTTTCTCCATCAAATATATTTCCGGTGGTCACTGTGTTCCATGCTCAAAGTACAACAACTAAAGAACACACCAGGGTCAACACTTACAGTAACTGAAAATTATACTACAAAAACATTTAAATACAGAAGCAGCTGAATATCTGAAATGAAAATATAATTTAGTCCCCTTTCGAGATGGAACTCAACACTCAACTCAACTGCTCATGAGCCGGTGTCTGAAGCACATGTGCTACGCAGCTATTTCAATTGGCTGCCGCAGTCAGGTGACGTCACATGCTCGCCGACTGACTATAAAAGGGCGCCTGGAAAAGACGTCATCCGCTTTTCGTATTTCAATTATATTCTTAGCTAATTAGCTACTAATTAGCTACTTTTCAATTTCAGCTACTTTGTCTTCAGGAAGCCGTTTCTTTGTTTTATCCCATTCTGTGTCAGAAGTAAAAAAAAAAGAAAAAAAAGAAAATGACAGGCAGATTTAGGAGATTTGTGAGTTGACCATGTGAGACGTTTATCGCTCATATGACACACATGATTTGTGTGTCATTTGTCTTCTAGTGGAGCACGCTCAGTCAGCATTTGAGGGGGCTGGCTCTCTGCACTATGACAGCTTCACGGTGAGGAATCTGCTCCCGCCTGGCTCTCTTTAATGGGGATGGAAGCCAGGCGTCTGTACCCCGCGCCTCGGATCCCATTGCTGCTGAGCAGAGAGCATGCTTTTGGCCTGCTCTAGTTCTGAGGAACTAGATCTGATGGGAGTTGAGCCGGATGTGTCAGTGAGAGCGCCTCCTTCCCAGCATCCGCGTATGAGGAGTTGATGTCAAGACCCGTACCACCGGCAGACTTAATTTAAACTGGTTGGTGGAGAAGCAAGAACCTGCTCCAGGCAGACTGGATGAACGTATCCTGGTGGGTCATTGGCGTCCACCTCCTGCGAGCCTTCCATTTCTCCATGATCTCCACGATGAGGGGTTGAGATCATGGGGGAAACATTTTCTGCTCATGTTTTTCCACCTGCATCATCAAACTACACCAATGTAAAGGAGTTGGAAAAACTCAGGTATATGAGGATGTCAGAGATGGGGAAATCACTAGCAGGTTACCTCTCGTCCGGTGGGGCATCCTCCTGGAAGGCTCCTGCTTTGCCCTCTACACCCGGCCGGTTCACATCAAAGTTTGTGAGCAAGGCATTCGCTTCCGCAGGCCAGGCCAATGGTTCCCTGAACACCACGGAAGTGCTGCAGGCTTAACAAGCTGATTTACAGAAGGATTCTGACCACAACGGGTTCAGATGCAGTCCTGGAGCTCTGCTGTACCACTGACCTTGCCCTCTGTGCCACTAAGTGGCCTTCGCCATTGGCTGCTCTCTTGCTGCCATGGTTGCCATGGAGAGGCACCTTTGGCTTAACCTGTCGGGGCTCAAGAAACAGCAGAAGCTCAGTCGCTGAGATATCCCTTTTCGGCTTTTCTGTGAATACGGAGATGAGGGTAATATGCTCCTTCTGTATTCACATAAGAATGATAGGCTGGCATAAATGAAGATGATGGGCACTACTGCTTCTAGAGTCCCAATTCTTCATTTGTCACTTTCTCTGGTGCTTGGCAGAAAGCTTGGCAGAAATAAAGGTAACGATGGAATGGTTATAGATGGCAAGTCTTTGAGTAATAGAGCAATTAGAGCAAGGAATAGGTGCCTTTCGCCATGGGCACACCTCTTTCTCTAAAGATTTCTATAGATGTTGTAGGTTGGTTGTCAGTGGGTCGACACCCCATCCATTGATAGATGGTTATAGAGAGCAGAAGGATGTGGAAGCAGCTTAGGCGCCCCATTCTCAGTACTCTCTTCCCAAATTTTCCAAAAGCACTTTGCGGATCTTTCCTTAGAGCGACGGTTGAGGGGGCATAGCTCTCTCCTGAGGCCTCTCCTAGTACTTTTGACGGGATACTGAAATTGTTTACGCTCCCTTTGGTGAGATTGTCCCTTAGAGCTGATGGCTATGACTTCAGATGGTTGGGAGAGCAGGCTGCAGTCTGCACCCTCCTTTTTTCACACGTGCTTCACACACCAGCTCACAAGGAGCGTTCCCATAGTGTCAACTGATGACGCAGTGTTTTGTTCTCCTTCTCAGGGAACCATAGTTACAGCCATAACCTTAGATGTTTTCCTCAAAAAATAACACCACAGGACATTAACAAAGCACTAACAATGTTTTGACGGAAAACTCTAATAATAATCCTATCATAGTCAGAGATTGACCCGCTTGAGCTACTCGAGCTGAATCTAAACAGTGAATAACAGAGAGTTAATTAACTCATCCTATAGCCTACATTTCGGATTAATTAATTTACACAGATACACAACACAACATTTAATCAGATACACAACATCAACGCGACAACTTGCTTATGCATAAAATGAAGTAAATGCACAAGTACATTTGAAGATACCAGACACATTGTAAATGCACTAGACATACTAAAACTCGACAAAGAATAAAGAATTTAAAAACATTGTTTTAAAACACAGTTTCATGGAAAATTGTAGGTATTGTAGAAGTTAGCAATTTCATAAGAATCAGTACAATCTTAGTCATGCAAAAATGTACCTTTTTTTAGTAAAACATCAACATTAAGGTCCTAAGGCAAGGTAAACCTAACCTGGTTTGAGCACATCATACAAATACTTATGAACGTGATTGTTCAAATTCCAAGTTGCCCTCCTCAAGCGGGGAATGACAACACTGCAACAAAATTGGGTAATGTTCATGCAATTTACAACAATGTGGCCTCCCTTAATGACGGCGGATGGATTTGTCAAGTTTGGTTGTCATAAAAGTTTAGGATTTAATAGTGAGTTCTCAAAGTTTGAGCAGCTGTGTTTATAGAGTAGGGTGATTAATTTTGGAGGTATAACTGGGATTTGTAATCACTTCCCTTTTGTGTGATTCTGAGGCTAAAAAACAACACATCACGTTAATCACACACCCTAATTAAAAAACAGCAGGCTTCTCGCTCTGTCTATCTCTCTCTTGCGCTACGTCTGTCTTTCTTTCTCGCTTTATGCTGTCTCTTTCTTTCTCGAGTGTGATGGATTTCTAGGAAGCACCCAGTTGTGAGCTGCTCTAATTTAGAGTCTATCAATATATCTTATCAGTGGGGGCTCGTTCTCCCTTGTTTCTCCACCTTATTCCTCCTTCTTGTCTTCCATCTTCCACTGTAGGCACAAATGCAGACTCAACATCTTATCAAACGTGGCTATCTTTGACTCTGGCTTACTTGATAATGAAAACTTGTCAATGTGAACTTTCCATCAAGAGTCCAGTGGCGAGACCAGAAATCTACCAGAAGTTTGTGGAGCTCTCACTGGCTTCTCTCAAATTTCATCTCTCCTTAGACTATAGGATTTGCACATTTACACAGCAGAACCCTGGTTCCCTGCATGCAGTGTGGCATTAATAAATCATGTGAATTTGCAGTGGTGTTGTGCTTGTTGCCTCTTTGAGTTATGTGGTGTTGACCTGTTTCACACTTATTGCATCTGTGACGCGGATTTGCAGCCCATATTAACAGGTTACAGCGTTCACACAGCCCGTAAGCAGTCAGAAGTGGATCTGAGAGTAAAGAGTTTAGGCACTTAGTCCACGCATCATGCTCAACAGAAAACAAATTTTGTTTGCTGACTTTTAAAAAACAAACTCTATTAAAAACAAACACACTTTCACACTTTCTCTAGTTCAGTTTGTACACTCTCCGTTTCTAACAGTAAATATACAGTTGTAGTCATACGTTTACATACACTACACCTTGCCAAATGTTAACAATTTCAACAAAATATGAGGTATACTAAAAAGGTTATTTTTTCATTTAGTACTTTCATAAATAAGCTATTTCAAATAATTGATGTTTACATAAAGTACACAAGACAAAATAATATTTAAAACAAAAAGAATCAAATTACATGAAAAATGTATTTAAGCTTATGATCACAGCTGTATAGTTTATGACAGATATAGCATGGTCCATCATATAACAGCATTGCAGTATAATGGAAATGTTGATGGTAGAAATAAAAAATGTAACATTTAATTTTATGCCCAGCATTTAATGCATCCTAAATACATACAATTAAATAATATTTTCACACTTGAGTATTATAGGCTATTATTCTCACATCAGGTCTCATGTTTCATTTCAAGATCTTCACTGACACTTTTGTTTCCTTGTTTAAACAAATCCTTTGTCATATTTTAAGCCTGAAACAATACAATATAAGGAATGTAAAAAAAAGGAAACTTTTTTTTTAATTATAACTTCATTTTTATAAGATGTTTTTAATAGCCTTCATATAACAAAAAGAAAACTCCGAAATCGGATAGTTTTAATAAAAATCAACCCCTGAGACAAAGTCTCCAAAGATCTCTGTGATGGACCATAAACACTATCAGTGTGAAAGCGCTATGTGTGAAACTGATGTGTGTGTGTGTGTGTGTGTGTGTGTGTGTGTGTGTGTGTGTGTGTGTGTGTGTGTGTGTGTGTGTGTGTGTGTGTGTGTGTGTGTGTGTGTGTGTGTGTGTGTGTGTGCGTGTGTGCGTGTGTGTGTGTGTGTGTGTGTGTGGTATTTTCTGTAACTCTAAGCTCCTGCTTAATTCAATCGAGGGCCAATTATTGACTGTTCTGCCTCTCTGAAATCCTCTCAATTCACTTGAAGTATTAAGAGTCTGCTAGTCAAGACCTTCTAACCCTACTTTCTTCAGTCTGATGATTCACCAATTACTTAAAAGTCAAATCTTGCCAACTCTTTGATACTCTACATTGCATACAATAATGCAGTACTCTTTAATACACTAAATGGTCAAAACCATGTGGACACCTGAACAACATTTGCTTGTTGAGCATTTCATTTTCAAAACCAGTGAGTAAATCGAAATTGGTGTAATGTCCAAACATGCTTTGATTGCATCTGTCCTTTTTTTGTTGTACTGATTGGGTAAATCATAACTCCTGTTTTGTATCATTTATCTGAATCATAAATACATAATGTTAAAATGATGGTTAATTTGATATAAAAGGTTTATTTTGTTTTTGTTTCTTTTAGTTTCCAATTTTGTATAGTGTATAGACTGTTGTTAACATTTAAGGATCTTAGACACTTGTTTTTATGCATTTGTTTGTATCCATTTACAATTTTAACTATTTAAAATTACACTCATGCTGTTTGCTTCGAACACAATTGAAACAATTCACACACACAGTATATATTTTGTGAGTCTGCTTTTCTTGTAACGCTCAGAAAATGGAAATACAACTGTTTCTATGTAACTACAGTGTAATTACATGGTAATAAATGTGTAATGACACATTACAACAGTACAATAGAATCGACAACTAAAACAAAACTGAATATAATACTAATGCCTTGTTGGAGAGAAGGGCTTAATATAAATGAAAAATGTAGTTCCAGCCTGCTTTGAAAGAGTGATCATAAACATCAGTGAGAGACACAGGGTATATATGTGTCTTAGTACACAGTAAAATAAATTAAAAATCTGTTAAATTGTTCAGAACAACACATAAAGATAAATTGTATCTGACAAATAAAACTGGATCCACAGAAATTGCTTTATGTTACTGCCACTAGTTGTTGGACATGGCAATCAATGTCTAATGTGTGTGTCTTAGCAAAATAAATAAACTATTTGCATTGCACACACATCTTTATAATATAAGGCAATCACTTTTTTTTACCATTGTACTGAAGAGAATTAAACACTAAATAAATAAATCTCACCAAAACAGTGCATTTACACAAACCACTCTCATTTTTTGTCACAAAAAGATGAAGACTGGCTTTGTTTCAGGCTAAGAGTCCTCTAGAGTCCTTTTCCAGAGCACTTTTTTCCTGAGCTAGACAAATGCAACACCACTTCCATTTATAGCGGTATTCCCATGATAACTACATGAACACTACAGTCTAGAGTACAAAACAAGCAACGGTCTAAATCACACTGACATTAAACACTGCCATTTTGCTTTCTACCCTCAATGCCGTTTACTCAGGTTAACCTTTAAATGACCAAACATAAAAGTAAAGCTAACACTAAAAAAAAAAAAAAAAAAATTAATTAACAAATTAAAGGAATAGTTCACAAAAAAAATGAAAATTTTGCCATTGTTTACTCATTCCAAACCTGGAATGTGCAGAACACAAAAGAAGATATTTTGAAGAATGTTTCAACTGTTTCAACTGCTGACTTTCATTGTCCGGACAAAAAAAAAGGAAGAAACAAAGTCCTACAGGTTTGGAAAACATTGTGATAGAATTTTCATGTTTGGGTGAACTATTCCTTTTCAATCCTTTCACCAGCGTGATAAAAACAGGAAAATGTTGGACTTACTTTGTGTATTCTTCATTGTCTCTGTCGCACCTTGCATCCTTATGTTTCTCCCAGTCTTTCCCATGTTTGCATGTAGTCAATAAAATGATATCATCCCCATTATGTATATGATACAGAGCATTTCTGGTTTCAGAACCAATGCCAGTTAGATACCTCTTCCCTTTGAAGACCAGCAAGTATTTCCGTAAAGGAGGGACATTGTTAAGATTCAGATAACCTTTTTCCCCTCCTTTCTGAGGATGGTCTTTTGAAAACAGAGGGATGGACACATCAAAGTGTGGTCTAAAGTTGTCCATGTCGGTGCTGGCCTTGGCCAACA
This sequence comes from Meda fulgida, assembly GCA_030578275.1. NCBI lineage: Eukaryota > Metazoa > Chordata > Actinopteri > Cypriniformes > Leuciscidae > Meda > Meda fulgida. The sequence goes on along the minus strand of CM060635.1, from coordinate 25,513,113 downwards.
TGGCTTGGCCGATATCGAAGCCTAGTTCCTCCGTATAATCAGGCCATGTTCCAGAGTACAAGTTAAAAATCAGATGGTTCCTCCCTTCGTACCACAGGGGGAGGCTTTGAATTCGGGCTCGGGCATTATGCACATACTGAGCGGACAGCTGGTCCCTGTCTAGAGTATCTATACTCAGTACAAAAAGACAGGCCTGGTTAGGGTCCGTCGTGTAGAACCGCGATTCCTCGATGGCTGCCAGAATCTTCTGGTAGCTTTCCGAGGGTGCTTCACCTTTCTGAGGGGGGTACACATAGATTTTAAAGCCCCGTTCACAGCGCTGGAAATCGAAACAGGTGTCCATGCGACATCTTCGGCTCTTGTAGATGTTCTTCTGGATTTCTCGCCTCTCTCGCGGAGACGTGTGTTGATGAAGAAGCAGTGGCCCGTCCTCTTCCTGTTCTGCCTCACCCAGGTACGTCTGCAGCGGAGGATCAACCCATTCTGGCCAGCGAGGCAGACGAGGTGGGACACCGGGGATCTGTGAGACTCCATAAAGCTCTGCGTGGTTCTGGTTCTGGAACTCACCGATCTGTAGGCCACACAGGTAGGCTAGTAGCAGGCTACAGGCCCCCACAGATAACAGCAGGTATCGCTTCTTCGCCTGCATGTGGACAGCGAGAAGCAGGGCAGGAAAAGAAGGAAGCACAGAGGGTCGACTGTAAACCCACGGGACCAGCTCTCATACCAGTATGAGCATTCTGATATCGCATGGACCACTGTAAGCACAGGAATACAGAGGCGATCGTGTTAGCTTTACACACTAGAATACAAATGCAAAAAAAAAAAAAAAAAAAAAACTTTATTAGTAAAAATATACGGTGAGTCAAAACTGAGAATCAGGGATTAAAAGTACAAAAATATAAAAACAAAGTTTGAGGATTTTAAAAGGCAGAACATAAAGAAATACTATTTCTAAATATTTCTCTATATCAAATTAGCCCTTTTGCAAAAGTTTTAGCCAACTTGATTCTAAACGATACTTTATTGTAAACTACAGGATAACAGACTTTTAGACCCTATTGTCCATGTCAAATTATTTTTTTTTAAGACGTATTTATCATTATGGTAACCAGTATCAAATTATTCAGTGACTTACAGGGAGGTCTACATTTTCAAAGTACATCTTGAGAGGTTCATATTGTGCCATGTATTTGTGATGTGTAAATCTAAAGTAATAAATAATGAGAGTAGGCTATTTTTGTCAACATTACTGCATTTTTCCTCAGGCGAAAGCCTTGGGAACTTAGTCTATTAAGCGCATGCAGTTCATAACTGAAACTTTTGAAATGTGAATAAAATGTACATATCCACATACAAATATACTAATTACATAGCTACTAACACTGAAGAAATGTTTTTTTTTTTGGCAGAAATGTATTTATTAAAATTGTATTCAATATTTTGTATTATTTTATAGTTTATTAATTATTTATGAAACCATATACCCTTGGTAATGAGAAGCGTGGTTTTACCTGTGATCTAACAGTTAAATAGAACTAAAGTAAAACTCTGTAAAATTCCTTAGGGCAATTAAATGATTATTTAACAAAGCAGCTTTAAAGCCTAGATCCCATTAATTAAGGACAACGTTTTTGTCTCTTTAAATATGTTTTATGAATAGTGCTATGGGATTTTAATTGAAGAAAAATGTCTGTTTATTGAGAGCCTGATGAAAGATAGATATCAGTGCCTTAAATAAATTAGGTGTTAACTCTTTACAAATGTTGTTTAAAGGGGTAGTCCCCCCCCCATAATGTCATAATTTACTCGCCCTGTGTCATTCCAAACCTGAATGACTTTTTGTGGAACATAAAAGAAAATAATTGGATTTTTTTTTCTTCTTCCATACAATAGAAGTAAGGAGTTGCCTTAGCAAAATGGTTCAAAATATCTTATTTTGTGTTTTGCAAAAGAGCAAAGGTTTGGAACACACTGAGGGTGAGTAAATGATTATTGAATAATTATTAATGATTAAATGCAATTAATGAATTTAATAGCAGTAGCCTAAATTTACCTAACTCAAAATCAGTGCTTTACTGTCAAGTTCATTTCTATGTGACAAAAATGCAATATTAAGTTGTTTAATGTATTTGCAGTGAATTCAATCATCTATATCATCATTTATCCCAGTCATATTTTATTTATTCATTTATTTACTTCAATTTGAGGCCCTAACCCCAGCAAAAGCTTTCACGGGGACCTCGTGGGCCGGATGGGCTGGATATGTCCAGAGCCGAATTTTATCCCCAATCCAGGGGATAAATATTAAATAAACTGACTACATCAAAAATCATGTTACAAATATTATACAAAGAAAAAAAAATCTCTATTTATTGAGTGAGGCTATTCCAGTACCAAACCCTTTTTACTCACACTTCACCTCACTTGAAAACTCCACAAACTAAGGCAATTTTTAAAAACAAAAAACTGCAGTAAAAATAAAATTAGCTGGTTATAAATTGATTTATATATCACTGTACTTTTTAACTTAAACTTATGCTAAAAAAAACTGAAACTGCGTCCATATAGAGACAAAGATGTACCTCAGTCATCTGTTGAAGCGTCAATCATCTACTGACGAGTAGAAGACCTTCAATGATCCTCAACTTTATCTAATAAACCAATCAAGTCAGCGCATTATTATGAGTTGTGCAAGAGTATTTGCCAGCCATTTCTGTACTCATAAAGCAAAGATTGTAACGATTCTCAGTCTTTGTAATATTGCGATTACAAGTGAAATTGACAGAAAAACACACGCTGTCCGAATCCATTACCCTGATAAATCAACGTGTTGATCGTTGTCCATTTATATCTTTACATTCTTGATAAATATCTTCACATTTGTCGTGGCGATCACTGTGCAACTTCAGAAAATCCACCGAGTCTTCTTTATATCACATGCCTCGATACATCATGAACTCAGCCTTCAGATTAGCGCATATCCAGCATCAAGAAAGAGCTCCTTCTATGGACGTGGGGATTATCAACCCCATGCAGATTTTAGAGCAAAATCCATTGCAGAGTTCCTGAGACATCCTGAACGCTCAAGTTGCGTTTACAACTCTCCAAAACCAACGCGAAACTTCTCCATCACGCCACTCGTGGTCTCACAAGCATCCTAGAGATCTGATAGCGTCGGATAACACCTGAACCACAGGTTTCAGTCGCAGTTAAGTCCCTTCCAGCGGTTTGGTTTAATTTGAAGTTAGCTGTCAGTCACAGCTTGATCCGGAGTCAATCCAGTGGGACCACGTGCAGAGACTCTAAGACGAGCCCTAAATTCGCGCCCATGGCATTCTCTGTTAATTCACATTTATCGATGCCTCAACAAATGAAAGCACTGTGAATGATCAATTTCCCGCCTTTCCCCAACGGACGGCACTTGGCGTTAAAGTTAACGCTGTTGCCAGTTGAACGTCACTTCACTCCAGCGCATCTTTACCGGGACGATCCCGCGGGAACACGCACACCTTCTGTCGCGCGCCTGCCTCTATAAACAAGTCTTCTCCTTCAGAATCAGCAGGCGTGGAGAGAGAGCTTCTGAAGAGAGTTGGCGAATCCGCTCAGCATCTCTGTGAGCGCGAACCTCCCACCGTCATTGAGCCAGTCCTCGCTGATATTCGAAGAGAAAAGCTCTGTGAGACAATGGGACGGTCATCTCACCGACAGATGCGCAGACACGAGGAGTGCATGACACGCGCGCGACTGAAGAAACCGTGACACTGAACATCTTCATGGAAAAACTATACGAGACCCTCTTCTGATGCACACTGCACCGGCTATTGTTCCAACAGATGTGTGCGTTTTCCATGATGAAAATGTGTTCTAAGTCAATTTATTGTACATTTTAAACGTTATTTTTGACACAAATAGTTTAACTGTCGATAAACTGAAGGCTATTTGCACTCCTAAAAATAAAGGCTCTCTGGTTCCATGATGAAGAACCTTCCCATCCATGGAACCTTTTCAGTGCACAAGGTTCTTTATAAAGGTTCTTTAGATTATAAGATATTCTTCACTCTAGGGGGTTTATTTTGGGAACATAAACATGAGCTTCTTCTAATGGTTTCACTGCAATAAAAATAAAGGTTCCCTTTTGGGACCTTTATTTTTAAGAGTGTACAAAGTAACAGGGTTGCCGCTTTAAAATCAATTTCAAGGTCATTACACAACAAGTTGTTACATTTAAAGGGAATATAATATACAGTTTTCAGTAAGAGTCAATTGTCAACAGTGTTTACTATAAGATCATCCTTTTCTAAATATAACATGATAATGTGTTGAAACCAATAAGATACAATTGTCTTCGTCGAAAGATTTCACATCCTGAAAGTAGGATTATGATCGTATTATGACAGAGTTTTTATTAATTGAATTGTGTATCATTTTATTAAAGAAGAGTTAAATAATAGTCAAATAACTGATGCATATACGTTGGGGCACAAAGTCTTTTTTAAAGTATTACGTTATAGAGCTATAAGGTTCTTGCAAAGAGATCATAAATCTAGTCTAGATTATAGATTAGTCTAGAAGGCAGTCTATGGCCTTCATTTAGTCATAGTTCAGAATTGCAGCTCTGAATTGCGGCGTGTGTGATAGAGAGAGAGGTGCAATGTAAAATGCAATTTGACAGGACATTGTGGGACCATGTTCGTTCATTCTGAGACTCTCTTCATCAGGAGCATTGCCAGATAAATGCTTCCATCTAGTGGTGGATGTTGTCAGATAAAAGAGCCTGCATGGTTTAACTCCTGACAAATATTGCATTCTAACAGAGTACAAAGACGTTTGTGTTCTCGGTGCAATGGATGAACACGCACACAACCCCTTAGGGAAGATCTTCGGTCTTATTTGTCTGTTTTATAAACTGGTGTTTTCATTGAAAGGTACTTTTCAGATATTCAACATTGGCATTCACCAAATTCTGCAGGATTCTGTGTTTAATAATGGCACTGTTTCGCAGTCTGTTTGAGTAGATTCGATGTTTTGTGCACCGCCAGAATGAGAGTGTTCACACTGCCCAGAATGAGAGAAAAAAACAGAGGAAACAGCAGTGGACAGAGCCAGAATACAGGGGCAAAGGTCAGCAGGCCTGCTAATGTTAACAGTAACACCACTGACCCAATGAGAGAGAGAGAGAGAGAGAGAGAGAGAGAGAGAGAGAGAGAGAGGCGAGGGATATGAATTAATGTTCATGAAACCTAATGCATTAACCATAATGTTAACAAATGTGTCATTAAAGCGTTACTGTATCATTACTGATTTAGTGGCATTACCTCATTGGTGAAGTCATCGATCAGAATATTGGTTAAAAAGAAATGTCACCTGAAGCATTGTGTCTTTAAGTGTGCTTGTGGCTGTTTATTTCTTTTTTTTCACTCATGTTTAGAGGAATGACAGAGCTGTTTTACATCTAGCACACGTTACCACAGGCTACTGCTTTATCCCAGGGTCATACCTCTGATCCAGACAGGTCTAAACCTTTGTGAAATATTCAAGCTCAAATCACGTCAGGAGTTAACATACTGTTGGTTCATTGCATTTATATTTCTTCTATTACTATATGTTTGAACTCTCTAAATCTAATGGTCCTGATGAAACTCAATTGTTTTGAAAAAGAGAGGAGACAAATTTCTTCTAATTTTAGAAGCATGTGATTATAACACTTTTTTTAATAATTCGCAACATAACTTGGGTTATAACATTAAATGAAGGTTTTATTACAGGTTAATTTGTATGCACATTAGTTCTGTTGTAAATGCTGATTATTTATGTTGGCCAATTTTATCAATTATGTGGTTTTGTTTCAATACAGTGTCTATTTCTTTTCTTGATTTGCCCTGAAAGAATGGAAGTGAAGTGTGACAACATCCCCCATATACATTGTGACATGTGAGGGGCACATTGTAATATGAGCATTTGACAGATTAAAATGTTATCTGATCTAATAACAAAATATATATTATATATACAAGACCAATTCAAATATTTTCTAAATAAAATACAATTCTTCACTTTTTCATGCTGGAATGTTTGGAAGTCTTTAAAACAAGTGTGTTATCACAATATAGAGTTATCAGATATTAAGCAGACAGTCTATTAATACTGTAATAATTCAGTTAACGTGTTTTTGCAAAGTTACTTATAGTCATCATGTTCAAAAAATACCTTTTTTTCTACCTTGTTTTCAGGGAATGTATCTTGAATGCAAATTTATTTGTTTCTACTTTTTAAACATAAAGAAGTTACATCAACCGGTAAGAAAAAATACACCAAAAAAAGTCTTAACATCTCATGCATTTGCTCCTCAAATAAATTGATATTTTTCAGATACATTGCATTTCATTTTGCATTATTTGATCAGTTAATACAACATTTTCCATTACAAATGATAGTTTAAACCGAAAATGGACACACATTTGATATTGTCTTGCTCGGTCTTAGTTATTCTGGTCAATTCCTGATGATTGTGTTATCCAGCAAATTTGAATGATCCAAATAATATCTTCTGCTTCAAGTGCAAGTGGACTTACAATGCACTGACCAGAAATGCTGCCATTATATTATCCTTACATTACAATCATTGATCTCTGTGAAAGCGGTATACAAATAAATGAGAACTGATTTGAAAGTAAGAACATATGACTATGTATATATAAAGGAATTCAGGTTGAGCAGGAATACAGAGTTTGCTGTAGGCTATTGCTAATTTATTATTGCTAGTTTTCATGTGTAAATGTCAATGACTTTGTGTGTGTATGTGTATCTGCATGGATGTTTGTAATTGAGAGCTGTAAACTGAATAAGCAGTTTAAAATGGTATGTGTGTTGAAGTGTAAATCTCATTTTATCCTCATTCCTTTCTGCTTTTGCTTCATTAGGCCCAGCACTAGCTCTGGCGTATGCTAGCTAAACTAAAAATCACAATATTACATTGTGGTAATCGTATACACTGTACATAAAGAGATTCCAGTGTTTTCTGTTATGCTGTTTACAAAAGTCAGTCTTCAATCAATTATTTTTTAAATGGACTTCAGCTCATGTGAATATACAGAAGAGGGCTGATATAAGTTGATTTAAAGCTGACCGTTCGTTGCTGTTCAACATTTAAAATCTGTTACTGAAAATGCTATTTGATAACCCAGACTCAACTGCAACATTGTAGAAATGCACAATTTCATTAGCTTCAGTTGAAAAACATAAACATAAACCCATAAAAAAAGGTTTGTAACAAGTTTGAGCGTTTGTACAGTTGGTCTGGGCTGGATTTCCCGGAACCTTCTTAACGCTACGTCGTTCTCAAGTTACTTTGTATATATTTAATAGCCTACGTGTTTCCCGAAACGTTTTTGGTTAAGTATACCTTCTGTAAGTCATATAGGCCTCCGTTCGTAAGGTTGGTCTGGAGTTGTAGGCTACCTTACGTTAACAGTTCACTCCGCTAATGGACACCACTGTACAAAAAGCTTCTTTACATAATATAATTTTAAAGTAAATTGGCACAGCTCCACCTCAGCGAACAAAAAGGAGAAAGAGAAGAAAGCACGTAAACATTTGAAATGGGCCGTTATGTGGCAGCAATATATGATACTTAAAGTTTGGATTTTTTTTTTTAATTATATCCCATGAGTCCTAATAAATGCAATTTCAACTACTTCTGATGTGCTTATTTTATAAAGAACACCGCTTTCTTCCATAACGCAGTGAAGCAGCCTCTCGTAAGTGAATGTTTCTCGATCCATCACCAACAGATGCACCACAGAGCTTTTTAAACGTGTTTTTGGTCAGAAAATCTAAAGAAAATTATACATGTACAGAAATATAATACAAATATAATTTCAGTCACTAAGCCTATCACGAAGCAAATATCCATCCCTTCTTAAATGTCAGCGCCAGCGAGCGCGTCGCCGTTTAGTGACAACGGCAGATGAAGTAAAACCGTAATCTTTATGAGTCCTAATCATTTCTACAGAGCATGTTCAATCACAATAACAGTTGAAATAAATACAATAATGATTCAAACTATGTTTTACTTCTACATTTAGATTAAATATGCCATTCTCATTAATAGTTCTCATTAAAACTGTGAAATCATTAGCCTACTGAGAAGTTACAAAAAATGTATATTCAGTAAACAAATATTTGTTGTGGATGCAATGCTTTTGAACACTTTTCCTCTGACATACTGTGTTTTAATGTTTTAACTACAGGGATAGCCTAATTGCTTATCATGATAATATAGCAGATTGTCTAAGAAAATAGTTTCGTGCAAATAATGCACAATTGACGGTATCTTCTTCCATTCAAAATATAAATCAATTAAAATACTATTTGGCCAGTGGAAAAGATTGAGGAAAAACTGTCTCTGAAATGTATTTTACACTATTTGATTAATTTATTCAAAAACAAGGCAAGGATAGCCTACTAAATTATTTGTATTAATGTAATGTGACGGCACATCCGTATTTCATATTTTGCTAATGTCTTGTACTGTAATCGTGTGGACGAACAATCACATGCAAATGATATGCAGATGAGGATATGCATAGTACAACTAGGCGTTGTAAGCTCCATATATAGTTATTTCGGGGAGGAGACGCATGTGCGCACAATCTTCAGCTGACTAGGATTTATAAAGTGAATTCTGCGCAGGTTCTGGCGTACACACGTTTTTATAAGTCTGAATATTTTTTTGCGTATGCCATTTTTGGTTTTCGTGCGCCCGTACACTTTTAGCGAGGATCCTACGCAGTTTTATAAATGATACCCCAGGTCACTAAAACCCAAAAGAAAAAAAGCCATCGCTTTATGTGTTCAATGCCCCCTGTAGTCAATAATTTTAGCCCTTAAAACTCATCTTTAATGACCAAAACGACATATTTAAAGTTTTTTCCTTGAAAAAAAAAATGCTTGAATGTAACTCTACACCCTTGCTTCATTTAGTATACTTCTATGAATATATAAATGAGCCCCGCCTCCACTCACTCACACCAGCTCAGAGATCCACTCGTTGACGATCACACATTGACCTGATTGGTTACAAGGTAGCTTGTGACGTCAGAAACACCAGCGATTTGGCTCGAAACACTTTGGTTCACTGCAATTGTAAGGATAAAATACTGAGCAATGGTGTTGACATGAATTTGTACATTGTTTGTCTTAAAGCATATTAAAAACACCACATAAACAACATTAAAAACTTGATTTTCACATCAAGGGGACTTGAATATATATCTACCACAGATGATAATAGACTAATTTGTGCTTGACAAAACTAAAATCTAAACTAAATTACAGTATCACACTTACAGTGGAAGTACTATTCCACTTCTGAAGGAAATCCTTCTTTAGGATTGTTCCGATCCACCATAACGGTGAAACCAAGTAAGTTGACCCATAATGCAATAAAGACAAATAGTATTTTACTAGGCATTTACAGAGAATTAAGGAAGTATAAAACAGAAGACAAATAAAATGTGAGCCTATTTATTATTACACAAAGAAAAATGAGCCAGATAGCAGTTCACTCGCTCGCTCACTCACACAAAACACTGAAGAACACAAATAAGAAAGCCTATGAATGAGTAAAATCCAGGCAGTAAGCAGTCGATGAGGTTGGAGGTCACTGGAAGCGGGCACAGATGTTCCTCTGGGTCCCCGGCTGAGGCCCGGTCGTCGTCGTCTGCTGCTGCTGCTGTAACTGATGTCGCAGCTGCTGGGAATAAGGGTCTTCCATAGACTTCACTGACACAGTGGTTTTTGGTCCTGTCTTCCATTCGATCCCACTGCTGTCTACAACTGAGGCTTCAACAGAGACCATGTGTGTGCCCAGGATGGAGAAGTTGAGCAGGAACTGTGTGCTGAAGTAATCATTATGAGGCTCCACTTTCTGCTCAATCTCATTGGTCTTCGAATCAAGAGGAATCTAAAACCAAAGTTGAGAACATGAGTATTATGTTTCCCACCATCTGAGAACAACTGTATTAGATGATCAACAATGTGACCCGAAAGAAACTTTTGCCTCTGGGTTGAACTCACTTTGAAGTCTGATCCTGGTTTTGTCTGTAGAGTAGAGCTGACTTTAAGGCAGACCGCCTGAATCTTCCGGAACAGTCCCGGAGTGGAGCCATGCTGCACAACCCCCTCCACCTTTAAAGTCAGCTGCTGGTTGTTCTGCAATGGGATTGGCTCGTTGGGGGTACGAGGAGATGGAGAGAGGGCAAGCTAAAACAAAAATCATTGTCAAATTATATGTCTAATTTTTTTTATTTTCTAAATTGTGTGTGTGTAAAATATTTTATAGATATTATATATAAGGGGTTGACCGACTTCAGACAAGTCAACATTTATGTGAATTAAGTCGAGTCGACGTAGACTAGTCGCTGCTGACGTCATTAATGAACAAATAAGCCTGAACCTCAGGCTGAGACTCGAACACGGGTCGTCTTGTGCTCAGCGATGGCATATGACAGCGCTGCCCACAAGATACAGAACAGCTTACCTTTATCATTTCTTTTGTCTTTGGGTTGATAAATTTCTCACAGAATTCTGCTCGTTCGATAAGATACTGATAAAGTAGCACAGTAAAGATTGCATTTATATAAAGGCATAAGTGAGAGAGAGTGATTGCGTGTGAATTAATTGCTAATAGTGAAGATGTGGGTTTTAGATACTAATATATATATATATATATATATATATGCTAGAACTTATTTGATCATTCATTTAATTATTTAATTCGTTTTATTATTGGGGGAAACAATTATCTTTTTCTATAATTTTGTGAGCAAAGATGGAGTTGTTGATGAAGAAAAACTTCACCTTGCATAGAAATATTTCAACCCAAATGGAAATCCTGTGGATATCACATGAAATTTGCAGACTTTGCATGAGAGCTATGCAGGTGAAGGAGTCTCAACCAGTCAATTATTCAATTATTTTTAAAAGTGGCATTGTAAAGATTACTTACTTTAATGCTGGTGGACTGAAGCTTCTGGAAGAAATATCTCTGGAATGACAGCGGTACCTTCAAGATGGCTATGACGGCATCACACAGGCAGCCAGTGTGCTTGAAACGGATGGTTAAAAAGACCAATTTAAAAAAGTCAGAAACAGAAAAATGAAAGAGAGATGATGTCTAGGAAAAGTGAATCCAGATAGATCTGCAGACGTGGAAAGTCGGCCAATGGAAACACTTCAGCATTACCAGGTAAGAGACAGGAGGATGCTTCCTGCTTAAGCTTTCCACTTCCTCCAGGACGTGATTGAACACAGCCAGCATTCTCAGTTCATACTCGCTCTCTGCCAGAACCGATCCATGTGTCCCGAACTCCTGGAAACTGAACAGATGTCATTTCAACGTGCCAATGAAATATTAAAACGAATAAAAATCTCCCAAACATCTTGTCAAAATCCCACATTAAATATTTGAAGCATCTGTTTGTATTTTAAGATTTTAAGAGTATTCTTACCTGGCCGTTTGTGGATCAATTATTAAAGCCTCAATAACATGAGATACAAGCAAGCAGCTTTGCTGTTGTCTGAGAAAAGCTTTAAGGAAAGTACAGATATTTTGCAGAGCTGCTTAAGATTAATTTATGAACACCATATTTACAATATCTCAAAAACTTTATAATCAAAAACTAATCTAATATTCTAATCTAAAAAAAATCACTAATGTATTATGTACAAACTTAGTATACTATACAATATGTGATTTCGGACACAGCATATGCCTTAACAACAAGTCTTATCAACTAGCAGTTAGACAAGATTATTTTCAGATTCGAATTCGACCAATTCATGTTTTATGTAACTTGACCAGTTTTATGTAAGTTGACCGGTCTTAAAAATGAAGTATATTTCTGCGACACGAGTGGCACCTAGCGGAAATACAAAAATACAGCATATTTTCAAACATTCTTGCAAACGTGCAAGTTTTCATGCGTCGCCAACTCAAACAGCACAAATACAGCTCTTACGGGTACTTGAAGAAATTTCTCAACAGGTCAAATCAGGATACTTTCAATAAAAGGTCCAAACATATTAGGAATACTTTTAGCTGTGTTGCTATATGTCATAAGCAACTGAGTAGGCTAACACTCTGTCTGGACGAGCATCTATAATAAACTCATGCAATGTTTCAACACCGAGCGCATTTTTGTACATTTGTCTTTCTGAATGGGTGCATGATGATGCTGTGTGGTATTGAAGCATCCATTGTGTAGGATTTGAGGGCGAACCAAACACAAATGAATCTTCCAGATGATTCACTCAAACATAATTCCACAAAAACTCAACACTCCAGACCCCAAATCAACAATCTAGAACCATAAATAATGAGGGCTCCAGCCAGTCTGAGCTAACTAAAGAACCCCCCAGCTAAGTAGCCTACTTCATGGCCATGCAAGCTTCAAAGAGAGCCTAGCTAAAGGAAGAATGTTGCCAATGTTTGGTAGTTGGTAAAAGAAGGATTGGTTCGGAGATGGCACAGCTCGAGCCCCACAAAGATAACGCCAGAGGTTGTTTGATCCCATGGCAGAGACTTAAAACAGACCTTCCTTTTCTTAAAAACCTCTGAGCGACCTCAGGGTGGAAATCTCTTAAAACCCACAGAGATTCAGACTTTACATATCAAAATACACAAGATCATGCCAAAACAATGCTTGACAAACTTATAATCAAATATTGTTCAATTGCGTAATTCTATATCATGTCTATAACATTTATATGTGACTATTATGCTTAGATCACACTTAATTCATGATATTGTTATAACTATTGATTCTGAATGGTTGATTGAAAGGGTGCCTTGCTTGGGACCATTGTGTGTGTCTGTTCATATTCAGAAGATGGCTAGATTAAAATCTGTGTAAGATGTGTCATTCTTATAAGAAATCCTGTCTAAACTGTACTCTTTGCACTCTCTGCTAGAGCTGGAAAGTTAAGACACCAGTGGTCTACTCAGATAAGGTGTCATTTATGATGCGGTGAGGAGAAAGAGCCACCTCTGAACTAAAGACAGCGGCTAATTGGTCAGAACTCATCCATGAGGCTGGACAAACATTTGAACATTTAAACATTTAAAATCTTAGGACACGAACAAAAGCATTAGAAGACGATTTAGATGATGTAGAGATGAAGAGGCAGATCAAGATAAGAAGAACATAAGTTAAACAATTTCTTTCAAGCCATCTAACTACTCTTTCTCTTACTTAGAACCGAGACTCTTAACGGAAAAGAAAAGAAACTAAGTGTTGCTGCACAGTTCCAACTTCAAACATCCACGAGACTTTTTTAATAACTGTCGATCCATGTTACCTTGCTAATAAATAGTGTTTTCACTATAGTTTGGATATTCGCTATAGATTCGCTGCAGAGCTGATGGTTACAACCCGTTCAAATGAACGCTGGACGAGTCATTTACTCGGCAGTAAAATAAGGGATTCTTGAAAAAATGCCCTATAAACTAATTAATAATTCCCTTTGAGCTAAATTGACTGGTTTCCCTAGTAAGTTGCATCGCAATGCCCCATTCGCATTGATGTGTTCATTAACTTTTCAATCTTTAAAGGTCTAAATGCAGTGAATTTTGGCTTGCGCTTCTGTAGCCGAAGCTGAATGTCTTTTCCCATGTACAGTGTCAGCCATGGTCTGGCTCCGCCTGCTACATTAGCCACGCCCCCACACTCACACTATAGGCTGAGCTGAAAGGACCTCAGATGTGAGCGGAGCGCTCTCAGTGTTTAGATGGTGTCTGGGAGGCTCAACGTTTAGAGTTTTGGGGGAGATAAACCCCATGAATGGCATACTAATAGTAATCAATTAACTAGTTTAAGAGAATTATTTTAACATAACAATCTTAAATATTTCACCTTTAAAGAATAAAAAGAAGTAAACTTGTAAAACTAATCTGAGCATTTTATGCCACCGGTCTCAGATCGTTCCCTTAAGAGAAAAAGGATACAGTTCAACATTACGGAGGGTGGCGTAGTCGGCATCAAAAGAAGACTGATACAGGTCAGCATAGCGAGCCGCCAGACTTCGAAATTCTTCCATGGATAATTTCATCTGATCAAATCCCCAAAAAAAGGAGCATACCATAAACATGCCATTCTCATAAGCAATTCCTAGACATCATTTTTGGTAAAATACTGAGAGAATCAGAGAAACAAAAAATTATGCAGGCATGGAGATGTACACCTTTAACATTTCTCACATTATCACAGTTTATTCGCTATAGTTTCGAAAATGGTAATAAATAACATTACTAAGTTATGACAATAACTGGTTTTGGCCATCCTTCTGTTGAAATGAATTAGCTTGAATAGCTGTTGGCTGTCTGCTGTTAAATGTAAGCACAAAATTAGATAATACCAATTTAGGTCAACCAATTACCAAGCAATGCTTCATTTTATTCCGTCTGTGGTGTAAAAAGATCACATTAGCAAATAAAGAAAAAACACTTAAGAAAACATGGTCAGGTCAAAGTGTCTGAATAATTTTTGGTCCCAAATTTTTATAAATTTTACTGGTTGAATTTGAAGTATGAAGAATTTGTTTGGGTATACTAAGTCACAGTTTACTTTATTTTGCTATCCTCACTTAGATGAACTATAGTGTCCTGCACCCACTAATAAAAAAAGATATTTGGTGTTGGAATAATTTTTAGTAGACCGTATATGTTTTCCAGCACCTGTGTTGATATGCGCCCGCAGCGCTGCAGTTCGCTGCCCGAGGACAGAGCGATGGTGGTGGCGATGGCAGGAGGTGGGCTGGTCTTCAGACTGTTACAGGTGCAGATGAGCTGGGACAGCGCCTGAAGAGTGTCTATACGCAGCTTCACAAACTCACACTGGAACGCCAGAGGACTCAGCGGCGTACTGGCGGCCTGAAGGCAGAACGTGATTATAATCAGTCGCAAAAAAAAAAAATGGTTCTGTGCTTCAATATGAAAATAACTGAAAGGGACAAAACCAGTTGCAAAACAAAGAGTGTGACTGGTGGATCCTAACCATGAGAGACGCGATTCCCTTCTGGTAGGATTTGAGTGCTTCAGAGATGGCGCTCATGGCTGCGCTGTAGTCTCCATCTGAAAGCCCACTGAGGCACTGCTCGGCCTGAGAGAACTCCATCAGACTGTTCAGCCAGAAGTAGAAGTGCTCTGAGGCCACGCGGGTGCGAAGGCTCTGGTACAGCTCCCTGGAAAAATCATGGCAGCCCTGTGGACGAATTCAAAAAAAGAAAAGTCATTTTACCTTTATATAGCTACTAGAGCAAATACATCGACAAAACTGTCCGAGTGAATCTCGCTCTCATTTTTTTCCACTACAATGGCCAAAATATACAAATATATTTAAATTGTACAGTACAGTTGAGTGAATATATCATTAAGGTTTTCATAGAAATTATTTATTTATTTTTTATCCTGAATAAATGTCAGAGCAAGATGTAAACATACTGCACATTTTACTATGGAGGATGAATGTCTGTCATTATAAATATATAATGGAACTATACAAAGTACAAAAAAGTCAGCAAAATGTTAGATTACACTTTATTTTAAGGTGTCCTTGTTAGAGTGTAATTATACATTTAAATACTGAGTAATAATAATTAACTACATGTACTTACTATAGGGTTAGGAATAAGCTTTGACTCAGGGTCAGTTGCAAGTTATTATGCACAATTTATAATAATTACTGTAGAAGCTACATGTAACGTGTAACAAGGACACTGTAAAATAAAGTGTTACCAAATTTAGGTAAATTTGGCAAATTCTTTAGGTAGTTTAAATTTTAAAATAAAATAATATTATATATGGGTAGGAAAACAAAGAACTTTTCTTTTTTTAAGTTTTTAGGTTAAAATAAAAGATAATATATTAAGGTTTTCACCATTAAAAAACATCTTTTAGATTTTTGGCAGTTCATTAACACTAGAACTACCAAGGCAGTCATCTTGACCGTTTTTAAATTTGACAGTGTAATATCTTTGTTAAAATAAAATCAATGTGACTGTAGGACTCTGACTTTTTCTAAATATCTGTATGTTTTATTCTGACACTGTTATTTTAATAAAATCACAAAACAGTTCTGACTATTTCTACCTAGAATGGCCATGGCGGTCATTTTGACCGCACGCATTATAGATATCATAAATCCGCTACATTTCCCGCCATCAATGCGCACATAATGTACAAGAAGTGCACAAATGAGCAAGTTTCGCGGAGGGACTTCATCACGCGACTGGCGATCGAACTTCACTCCGACCACATGAAATCAAAAGACACACAAGGCGGTGTTTACCTGTGTGGACTACGCGTAAGCGTCAGTGAATGGTGCGGGGTGTTTGCGCCGTTCAAATGAGTCCATTTGGTGGAAAACGTGTTAACTGATTTTGTTCGATAATATTTTTTGTTCACTGAAACTAATTGTTCTAAAGCAGTTCGTTTTCTTGTAATGTTTATGTTTTTTCTTAGCCTGTTTTTGTGTGTAGCCTAGTGTAGGCTATTGTGCTGCATACGGGTCCATGAAAGTTTTTACAATGTAGGCTATTCAAATATATATAGGTAGTGTTTTTGTTATTGTATTTTATAAGTTATTGTATCATAAGATTTGTTTTTATTGTTCAAAGAAAATAAGAAAATATTTATCAATTAGGCTGGAAAATACATTTTCACATTCATTTGAATTTAAATTTTGTGTCCTGATCTTTTCCTATCGTAACATTGTAGATCCATTTATTTTTAGATTTTGTATTGATTATTGAACTTATTTACAAACAGGGCTGTACTAAACGGTATGAAGATTTGACGTTTCCTAACTTTTTTGCATGTCTATTCACGTGGTGAGTGCAGCAAAAATATATATTTTTGACGCAAAACTTCCTCACATAGAGAGGCAGCACCTGTCGGGGCAATCTTTCTTTTGTACTTGTTTTAAGGGCGATAACGTCATAACATGATGACTGGAATCAAAAGCTTCATTGGAAAACTTAAAGCGAAGGTTCAAATGTAGATATGACATGACGAAAATGACGTTCAGTACGGCCATATGAAAGTCAAAGAATGAACGGTCAAAATGACCGCTATGGTCGTTCTAGTAGTAATCGAATTCCGGTAGTTCTAGTGTTAAAGGTCCTAGATTGACAAATCAATTTTAAAAGTACAAATATTCCATCCAGTCTATAAATTAATATAATCGTAACAAACTGTATACAAGAATCACACAAAAAAGACAGTACTTTACATTTTTAGAATGTCAAACTACAGGACACTGCTGTAAGTCTTATTTAAAGACATAAAATAAGATAATTTGAGAAATGCATCAGTGTATTTTTTTTTGTCCATCCAATTAAAGTCAATGGTAACAAAAACTGTTTGGTTACCTACATTCTTCAAAATATCTTTTGTGTTGCACAGAAAAATGAGGTTTAGAACGAGATGAGGGTGAGTAAATAAACAGAAAATTCTTATTTTTAGGTGAACTATCCCTTTAAAGTTTATATTTAAACCCGACTATTGATTCGTAAGTGACATCATCCAGTGAAGAGGAAGTGGGCTCACCATGCGGGAAGCCTGTCTGGCAATGCGGTACACAGTCCAACCATTGGCCACATTCTCCAACTGCTGCCTGATCACCGTCTTCACCTCACCTGAGAGCGAGGCCTGACTGGCCACGAACAATACTGTTGCCAAGGAAACCTACCAAAAGCAACAAGACAAATAATTCTTGGGAACGTTTTGGCGGGAAATTGAGACTTTAAGAGCTACAGCTGGACATCATTTCTGTACTTGCTCACCAGAAGCTCCTGCTGTTTCTCTGAGGTTCTGTGACTCGCCACCCTGAAGAGGTCCAGCAGATCTCCCAGCATCCCCTCTGCCAGCACCGGCTGCTGGGTGGCAATAGCAGCCAGAGCCTGACACATGAGCACTCGTGCGGAGTCACATGCGCAGTGCAGCTGTCCCAGCAGGAGCTCCACAGAGCTCTGGCTGAGATGAGGACAGCTCTTCAACATCTTCACCAAAGAGCTGAGCGCCGTCTGGGTTCAAACAAAACGTAACAATTCAAGACTTGGCATAAACTGAAGAGAAGAAATATGGTGCACTTGACGTGGACATGGCTTTTCAACATTTCTAAAAGCATCCTTTAGATTTTTAGCAGTTCACTCAAAGGGTTCAAAGTGACATCAATAGTCAATGTAGTCTAAAATAATCGTATGTAATCATAAACACTTTTGTTTCTGTTTATTGAGTGAATGTTTAGTGGCCACATTCTCTTTGTTTAGTTAAAGTTGTTTCTTGCCTGGATTAAGGAAAATGTATGTTTTGGTTGCCAACTCACTACTCTACATGCATTCAAAATACACCATAATATCATCAAATACACCAAAATACAAAACATTCAAAATACACAAAAACATGCCCATACACTATTTGGTGGATCTATTCGCACTACAGGGTGCTGCGGGGACCTCTTGGAAATTATGCAGGCAAAAAAGGTCCACTGTCTAATGTCAACAGATTAGCAATATATGAAGTCACTTTCAAACCAAACCGCTTTCTGTTGGTCAGTGCATCATCCATGTAACACTTTGCAAAATATGTGTGGGAAAATTTTTCACAGATTGCGTGGAATCATAGCGAATTTTCATGGGCGAAATCCAGTAATTTCTATGAGTAAATGATACAAATTTTCAATTTTGGGTGGGTTATCGCTTTAAAGTCACCATAAAAATCAAAATTGATGATTCTTTTTTATGGTATATTGCAGTATTCATTAAAAATGTTTTATCCATGCACATCATTTTTTTAAATTCATGTGCCCTCATAATCTTTAATCAAAATAACTTTCCATCATCTAACTTGCAGCATCATCTCTTCTTGTCTCTGATGATGCGTTTACTGGCGTGAGGAAGGGACAACCTGTCACTCAAATGAGATCAACCAATAGCAAA
Organism: Meda fulgida; assembly: GCA_030578275.1. Lineage (NCBI taxonomy): Eukaryota > Metazoa > Chordata > Actinopteri > Cypriniformes > Leuciscidae > Meda > Meda fulgida. Next base: position 25,494,114 of record CM060635.1, on the reverse strand, counting down.
CCACAACCATCTAATCAATCAGCTTACATTTTTTTCTGAATTATTTTGAGAAACCGCTTCACTTGAATATAAGTCACAATGGGGGGGGGGGGGGGGGGGGCACAACTTATTGCGATTCTCGTTCCATGCTGACTTTAAAGCTAGGGCAGGCGATGTTTTTCATAAACAATTTTTGTTATAATGGTCAAAACTCTCTTCACATCCTGATAGCAATCAATATTAGAAGTGGTCTAAATATTAAAACATGTACATATATCTTCTGTGGAAGTCTCAGGACCCAAAAAAAATAAAGTCTGTCCGATCATTGCATTCAATCCAAATTGTATGCTTTGAGGAAATTTAGCGCCGTCTCTCATGACGCTTTGCAGACTCTGCTCTAGTTGTGCGCGTTCATGTGTTTTAGAGAAGGAGTGGCGGCTTTGGAGACACTCTGATGGGAGTTCCAGTCCTTAAAGTGTCCGGTGTTCTGTGCGAGAATAAGCAGCATTATGGACCTGGCTTTGTGAGACTAGTGAAATGTGGCCTCAAACCAGCGCAAGAGCTGAAGAAGCTATTTGGGACATGAGTCACATGCTCTAAGACCTGTAAACCTCTGATTCACACTCACTTTAAGTGTCGCCTGTGCAGTTTTACTGTCATCTTGACTGCAGAGCAGAATGAGAGCCTCCATCCCCATCACGGTTTCTTGTTCCAGCTGAATGACCTCTGACAAAATATTCAGATTAAAGAAACGTTATTTTTAGTTTACACATTCTCAATATTAAAGTGAAGGCTAAGGATATCCTTTGAGTCTATACAAGCCAAATTTAATAATTATTAGTGAGAAAAAAATAACAACCTTTCTCTGGACAAGAAACAGCGGAGCTGGTCAACACAGTGATTCCATGGGCTGCCACTGCCAGGTTACTATGGTAACAGCACTCCTGCGCCAGCTTCACCAGGTCAGTGTGACGGGGTGCAGGAGACGCCTCACCTGCGACATCCAGAGATTAGGCGGTTAAACTCACGTTGTTACACGAGAAATGTTAAGATACCTCATGAAATCTTTTGCATTCACTTGCATAAAAGCATTTTTAATAAAGCTAACATGATATGTTTGATATAGATTGAGTCTGTACCTGTATTGGGGCTGAAGTAGTGTTTAATAGCGATGGTACCAGATAGTGTGGAGAGGACAGAGAGCATCCCCAGCTTCAGACTGTTGTACGGGGTGCTGAGAGCGCACTCGCATAGCACCTAAACACATATGATGGAAAGGATATATCGACATTTACTAGTAAGAACTGCACCAGCGGACTGTCCCATGAACATCTGTGACTCTCTGACCTGTATGTTCTTCCTGGTCCACAAGTGAGGAGCTTTTTTAGCCAAGAGCTTGAGATCCTGAATGGCGAGTCTTTTCACTGCTTTTCTGGGGTCCTCCTTCAAGTACTGGAGAAGAAGACGAATCTACAAGACAAAAAAAGGGGGGGAGATTTGTATAAGGAGGAATGAACTGCGCATTCCCAACTAAAGACACATCACTATTTTACTTCACAGTAAAATATATTTATTTTGCTGTAAATATATTAAATTCACTGCCTTTCAAGTTTACTCGTTAAAGGGATAGTTTACCCAAAAATGAAAAAGACTTAATCATCTTGATAACACTGAGGATGAGGATCTTTTTAATGAAATCTTCTGAGAGATTTCTGTCCCTCCATTGATTGAGTCGCTTCAGGAAATTTGGACTACAGCGCACGATTCATATGGGTTAGTTTTACGATCTCTTTATGAGCTTTTTGAAGTGACAAAGTGATAGTTGCATAGAATATCAACGGAGGGACAGAAATCTCTCAGATTTCATTAAAAGTATATTGTGTTTCAAACACGAACCAAAGCCCAAAGTATTGGTTTGGATTTGGAATTAAGAGTTTTTTGGTTTCAAACAGAGATCACGATTCTCCCATGATTAACAAAATAACATGTAATTTACTATAGGTTCTAACAAATGTTTCTGACTATTTAAAATGTCTAATGAATCTAGAATATAGATGGGTTTAAATGAAAGATTCAATGACTCACTCATAATATCTTCAGTGTTTCATTACTGGATGTATCTGTGTTTTTTGAACAAGTCTCTTGAGTGAACGATTCAGTGACAAGTAAATTCTTTATAAGTCACTTGTCGCCACCTACTGGTGTAACGATGCGATTGATACAATCTCGTTACTTTCAAAAGGTGATTTACTAAATTTTGGTTGCTTCTGTAAACATCAGTGTTTATATACGAAAATATAAAAATGCTGAGTTCGTTGAAATTAAAAATTTGAGTTAATACAATGAAGGAGATTGGTTTAATTAACATACACTCAAAATATTATGTTATCTGAACCACACTATTATCTAAGTTGATTTGACAAAAAGTTGTGATGATAAATCATGAAAATAATTTGTTACAGTGTAGAGGACACTGACAGACAGGACCGAGCAGGTAACCTTTAGCTTTAATATGAAACAACGTCTCAACTTTCAACTTTTCAGTTAAAGAAAATTAAACCATAAATAGGCATACTGTTTTGTAGCTCTTTAATGTGTCGTGACAGATTGCCTCAGTTAAAGCTGCTTGTGAACCGTTCATCTTTTCCTTGGTTTATTTATAGCATCAAAAGAACATGAATGAACATCAGAACGAATGTTGCTTTAACCGCGGAAAGACGTCACACCGTTATTCAAATTCAAATCCACTGACGTTGATCTTCTAACTCTCCTGACTGCTTTGTCAGACAAAAATGGCGGATTATGATTGGTCAGATCACCTGTCAATTAAACGCTAATTTAAAAGGAAAGTCAAACGCAAACTGCCGCACCAGCTTTTTATAGGCTAAGCGATGTAAAAAATAGAAATACAAATTTTGGTTGCATCTGTAGAAATCAGTGTTTATATCCGAACTGTAACTTGTATCTCAGTTCTTCTGTATCACATAAATAATGATACAATGTGGTTGAAAACACTGCTTGTGAAGTTGTTGCAATCCTATACATGACAACTGCTCTCTCTGGATCAGCGGCAGGGCCAACAATTTGAATTTGAATGTTCCAGTATGATTTTGTTAAAGGTGTAATAGACACAGGCGAATCGTTGTCATTTAGGAATGAGATCATGTGGCTATTTGAATCGAGATCTGACCTGCTCAGGGATATCGACGAGCGAGGAGGTGGCCAGCTGGGTGAAGGTGTGCAGGGTGACGATGAGCATGGCTGTGGATGGGTAGGAGGACACCAGTTCCTGGAGTAACTCTCTGCTGCACGAGGCCAGACTGGCGTCATGGTGCATGTGCTGCAGCATCGGGATCAACTTCAGCTTCAGCTCCACTGGAGTGTCCAATCCTTCAGGCAAACACACACACAACCCATCAGACCGGAGAACACTTACACAAATGAAGATCACTCACATGAGGAGATCACGTACCTTGAATCATTTCACTAATCTTGTTGCAAATCCCTGCAGCAAAATCTCTATATATAAAAAAAAAAGAGACTCTATGATTAAAATGTTTACGTTCAACGTGTTTTCTGTCTCTAAATAGCCATCAGCCCACTTTATAATATTATAATACACTGCCCGACCCCCAAAAGTTTGAATTTAAATAGGAAAATGCTTGACTGGATCATTATCGCAGTGATTATTATGTTTCTCACATGTTTATGTTTGGCAACAGTTCTTCTAACCCTAATTGATGGAGTGTGTAGCTTTTCATTTCATAAACAAGCATGTAGGAAGACATTATCATGGCCATATTCCAGGATGAAAGTCAAGATTCATCAGGCTCATATAGTGAAAGAATGGTTGGGAAGGAGCATGAAGAATCATTCCCTTTGCTGTTCCATTGACTGATCAAATGCACTATTACCTAAATATAGACATTCACATCCAAAGAAATTTCCACCTAAAACAGCTTCTAAATTCATTTGAATATTTTGCCAAAAATGAACTAGTACCTAACCAAAATATTTTTTCCATGACAGTTTGAAAATATACTTACTTAGAGTGTGAAGAGAAACTAGCAGCTGCAAAAATAGCCGCTTCTACTTCAACATTATCATGAGAGTCCAGACTTTGCCGGATGCTGTGGTGGGCATTTTTCCTCTCTGGAATAATGGAGGCTAAGCTTCCCAACATCCTGTCGAAATGCACAAGACACAAAAACATATATTGAAACAGTGTGTAAGTACAGTCAAATTTTCCTTAGATGGTCTTTGACATAATAATTGATAACAGAAATGTTATTAAATATTAGGAAGCTGACAACAAATGTGACTTTTGTAAAATAAAATAAAAAATTTTGAGGACGCGAATGCAGAAAAACACTTGCAGTTGCAGATGAAAGTACCTGAGAGTTATTGCTCTGGCAACAGGATCATTGCTATGGATGACGGAAAACACTCTTTTGACAAACTCGTCCACGTTTAGGATCTTCTCGAGGTGTTTCTCGCTCAGCTGCGTGACCTTCAGCACACAGAGTCGCAGGAAGTTGTTCCTAATTTGACAGGAGTGAATTTATAGATTCAGAACTTTTCATAACAGAGACCGAACAGGACGTGTCATTAAACAACTGTCATTATTCAGAAATATTTTAAAAATCAGATAAAGTTTTTCACCCAGGTAATAGACAACCTCAAGCTAATGAATAAATCATTTTTGTATTTAATGTGCACAGTTACCCAAGTCGAAAGATGTCTGCCAGTTTCAGGAAGGCTGAGTTGATGAGGATGGGGAAGGGATACTTCTGAAAGAGTTTGGGGAAAAGCACCACGGCTTCACATTGCTCGCCCAGCTTACAAGACCTTAAACCTTTCGTTGTGCAAAAATAACAACAGGAATGTTTTCATTACATTGGTAGGATATCTAAAGATTTCATTTTCTCTGAATGTAAACAAACACAGCACTGCGTTATCAGATGCCAGACAGAGAGCGTATATGATATAAGCCACATATAATTGAATGAAAACAGTCATGCATGCTCTGTGTTTATGAAGCACCTTTATCAAGCTCCATCAGCGCTGAATTGGCGTCCAGCTCCTGCTCGCCGTAAGCGGCCTCCGACAGAAACGAGCGCGCTGCGGAGAGCGACATTATTTATGACAAGACTACGAGAAAGGATATACTGCTTTTTTAAATCAATATTTTATTCGTTAGATAGATTTGGTGCATGAAGTTTGAAGTGGGTGACCCGGCTGCAGTGCAGGTCACGTGGCCAGGAAGGATGTTGCGTCAGGTTTCCGTTGAAGCGAAAACCACCGTCAGCACCAAAGAGGGCGGGCCATGTGTCGACGTTAACTCCGATTGGTCTCACTGTCTCTTTATAAAAAATCCGTTTGCTTTATTTATTTATTTATTTATTGTAAATATTATTTCAAGTTATTTGAACTTGACAATTTTTTTTCTTGAACTATTTACACATGTGGTAAAAAAAATAATGAATGAATAAAAATAGCAGTAATGTTGATCTTTGTGTTGTATATATATATATATATATATATATATATATATATATATATTTCTAATTACAGTTATGGCTTAGTAACTTTTCATCTCACAATTATGTTTTAGTATGTCATAAAGTCATAATTCTCATAATTATGTCATATTATCTACTTTTTATGTAATCATAATTATGATTTACCAAAACATTTTCTTTTATTATGTTGCGGAAATGGGCTTCCATAAATTGTAATAAACAGTTGTCAAAATTAAATGAAACAATTTTTTCCAAAACAATTGATGTTTCGGAATTTATTTATTTATTTATTGAGGATACTAAGGCATCCCCAAAAAAATAAAGAAAAGCTGCAAATGAGTTAAATGTTACATTGGCACGCCCTGGGCCACAGAGTGCCTCTGGTGGCCAGCGGCCATTCCACTCCTCTTTTACTGCGCCTCAACCGGCCTCAACACTTCCGGTATTCTGATATATCCACCAATCAGAACAGCGAACGTCAATCTCGCGCGGAATTCGTCTTCGGCGCTTTTTCATTGTTCGCGGGAAACTGACCACTTCTGAATGAAACGTCTATCCAGCAGGAGCAATGACTCTTTTTCACCATGTTGTTGATCGAGGAGTTATAAAAAGACGGTTCAATGGTGAGTGCTACTAAGATATGTCAGTGGGAATCTATGTTATTACGCTGTTTACTCACTCAACGTGCTTTAATAAGCAGGTGAGCGTCGAGGCTATCCGCTGTCCTCTCTGCTGGACGGGTATCAGTGCGCGCGACAGGACGAGCACATTTCATATGGAGCCTCAGCTGCTGCTGTCCCGCCGTTTGGATGCACGTTTTCCTCTGGTACACACTAAATTAAACATTCACAATGAGTTCACATGTAGTCAGAAACAAACGAGTGTATGAGTAAACTTTGCGATGGTTTGTTTGCAATGCTCAGCTCCTGGCCAACAGAACAGCCTTGCTGTTGCTAATGAAGAAGGGGTTGTGACCATCTTCAATACTGGAGAAAAACAGAGCTCTGTCCTGAAAGGTTGGTTTGTTTACCTAGATTCAATATAGGCTACTTATGTAAAGCATTGCATTTATTCATATTCGTGAAACATTTGTTTTGCAGAGTGGCAGGCACATGATAATGCTGTTTTTGATATTGCCTGGGTTCCTGGTACAAACAGCTTGGTGAGTTTTGCATGATTCTTCAGTTTAATGATGGTTTCAGTGCTTTGGACTAAATGAAGTCCTCTATGGTTAAGTATTGCTTTAAATGTGGATATTATTTTACAGGTCACCGCCTCTGGTGACCAAACCGCCCGTCTGTGGGATGTTATCACTGCTGACCTGCTGGGAACTTTTAAAGGACATCAATGCAGTCTTAAATCGGTGGCTTTTTCCAAGCAAGAGAGAGGTAACTGCTTCTACTGATCACATGAGACTACAGCTGTGTTTAAATTTGCATACTGTTCAGTATCTGTACTCTATTCATAATGCAAATGACATGAATGAAATAATGACCAACTACTTACTGTATCCCATAATGCAGTGCACTCATTTCACCTCCCATTTCCAGTGTGACACTAACCAGATATAATCAACTATTTGTAACATCTTTCTTGATGCATTAATTGTTCACACTGCCAATAATTAAGGCATAACCACTTAGTGTAAAACCACTTTGGCAGCTAATTGAAAGAAGTTGAAGCGCTAAAATAACTGAAACCGACATGAAAACAAAGCAAAATAGAAATATTAAAAAAAGACTTTGTATAAAACACAAAATGACTATAAGGTGATCTAAAATGAAAAGATAGTCAAAATATTATAGTTGTACAGAAACTATACTAAAAATAAACATGGATAATAGGCATGACTGAATTGCTATTTTCTTTTCTAGAAATTCTTTTTTTTTTTTTAAACGGCTTGTTCTGTCATTACAGCTGTGTTTAGCACTGGAGGCAGAGATGGGAACATCATGATTTGGGATACAAGATGCAGTAAAAAAGGTTCTTTATTATTCTGACCACCAGTGCTTAATAAAAGGGCCGTTGAAATGTTTTCTGAAGCTCACAAAAAATGTTTTCATCCGCCACAGATGGTTGCTACAGGCAAGTAAAACAGATCAGTGGTGCTCATAAGAAACCTGAAAGATATACACCTCAAAACAAGAAGAGACGTGGGATGGCGCCCCCTGTGGTGAGTCAAACAACCTGACATTCATTTGCCTGCTCTGTTTTTGGTATATAAAATATAATTTCATTATAATTCTCTGTGATTAGGGGTGTGCGATATAATCTATGATTATCTTGATTGTTTTAATGATGTTAAATCTGACATTGAGTGTGTTTCTATTTTAAAGAAGTTGCCAAATATTAAAGATTAACTTAACATTTGAATTGAATATCGTTTGGCCAATATTAAACCAGGATTTGATCATCAGTAAAGTGTAACACCACAGGGCCATTGGTGCCTTCTGCAGGCATAAAGTACATAAGTTGATTGTTGAAATGCATAATTTAATAAACATAATATAGATAGTCATTTTTCCCCCTCCAAATATCAGCATGATTGCAAATGCAATATTGATTTTATACAACAGTTTAATAAACAATTAAGCGACTTACATTTTATTACATAATATTGCCAGTTTTGCCATTTCACAGACAAAAATAGTTCTAAACAAAGCCACAGCGGAACTGTCTCTGAGCAGCAACACACAGCGGTGTTTCTTTACTGAATGCATCAGTCCCTTTGAACGAATCGGTTTAATGAATAATTCAATGACTCACTCATTATCAGTGACTTACCGCCACCGTCTGCCGATTTATTTTCATGGTAAAGTATCTTATCAATTTTAAAATAATTGATTGTAAATGGCTCTTCAGAAGCAGCTTCTGTTTCCTCTGCATTACAAAGAATGATTTTGTTGATACTGTTTTAATTTAATTGGTAACAGCCCTATAGTGTCTTATTCTACTTGTATTTATTGGTTAAATGTAATAAATTGACGTAAATTATGCATAAGCTACATTTAATTAGGTAAGAGAAAATTGGAAAAAAAATTGCTCTTACAAAGGTAAAAATCAATTTAAACATTTAACAATTTAGAATATTTCAATATCGCACAGCCCTATCTTTTTATTAAACACAATACACAGGCCTGATAGCGCTCCGGCGCCACGCTCCGGCGTACAGACGTGTCTGTGAAAAATAAAAAAAAAGCAACAGCAAAAGAAGCGGAGTTCGACTAATCATAGCGCTGGGTTCATTCCCCAAATAGCAAGCGGGTATGATTGACAGATGCGTAAGGCCTATCATTAAAAAGAGACTGAAAATCGACAGCAATAAAGAATCCCGCTCGATCCCGCTTCCACTCCCGCGGCCGCCTCTGAGTTCATGAGGACAGTAGGCTACAGTAGTCACGGTACCTCTGACTCCTGGAGGGAAACGGGCTGTGTGGATGTGGAAAGTTGAAGTATTGTATTGAGTTAACTTAATCTGGATTCTATTATCACACGGAGTGATCGCAATCGCATGGGTCATCTTAAAATACTCCGTCATTCATGTCTCTCAGATAAGATGAAGACATCATACAGCCATGCAAATTATAAAATGCTTAAGTATTGATGAACAATAAATCTAAATAAAATTAAAATCGCCATGGCTTACTGATTATGAAAGTGCTGTGATTTGTGGATTACTTTACTGATAAGCGCGAGTCTGCAAACAGGCATTTATTTATTCATTCTCAGTGTTGAGAAATGTAGCCTGCATGTGTTACGTTATTGTGTTATAATAACTAAAGTACCTAATTATGTTACATAATAATTTTGTATGAAAACTAGCGCGTTACTTGTGGATAAGAAACCGCTGTATCAGTGCTGCGCGAGCTCTCTCTCTCACAAACACAGACCGCGCGCACAGAGAGAGATGATAATTGTAAAATGAAAATTGACGAACTGTTTTGTTCTTGGTTGTGGGTTTTTTCCTGTCAAAATGCCAGAAAGCATTTTTTATTATCCATCCCGTGTTTTTAAAATTCGTTAAATGACGGACGTTTTACTATTACCCCCGCCCTATGTCACATTCTTCTAACATATACTTGATATTCTTTTTAGAGTAAGTGATTCGTTTTGCTATTATTGGTCGTGTGACAGGACTCCTGTCTATTCATTGTCAACTATTTTCTATAAGTATGTTTGTATTGGCTAACGTTTATTCAGCTAATGCGTGTCCTGTTTAAAATGTGCAATGTTCAAATGCAAAGACAGCACGGCACAAATAAAAGCCCTTTTTTCTTTTCTTTTTATCAAGTAGGCTATCATATTTGGATATTGTAATGACAAATTAAGTAGAACTATCTTAAATGTACAAATGTTTTTTTGTACTGTTTTCTAGGGGTTTCTTAATTTTAGACTAGTTGACCAGCACACATTATTTTGCAATGCAAAATTAATCATGAAAAAAATACATTGCAGTGCAGTGCAAGTGAAATTTAGGATTTGGGTCGAATTCAAAAAACTTTTGAAGTCAAGAATTATGAAGATAGGCATGTGTTTGTGTGTGTCTTGCATTCTCAAAAAAATAATGACAAAAATATGACAACAATATAAGAAGACTAGAAGAACAATCGCTCATCCACTCGTCACTTTGTGTCAGAAATTAGCCGAGGATAACCTCGCCCTTACGTATCTGTCCCAGGGAAAAAAGTTCCGGCTCAGGATTTTTTTTCTACTATCACCCCTGCAATACAGTGGAAGTTTTTGCTAATTCTGAGATGATCTGTGTGTAGGACTCCCAGCAGGGTGTGACAGTGGTTTTGTTCTGCGACGAGAACAAGCTCGTCTCCTCGGGAGCAGTTGACGGGTGAGTGCGTAATGCAGTCTCTTGTACAGATTTCTTATTGCTTTTTATTTCATTCATGATTCTGAACTTTTTGTCTGTGAATGTCGCACAATAATAGTCACACTTTTCAATTTAATTTCTAACTGTAATTTGAATGCTGATGTGCTGAGATGAAATCTCCCAATAACATTCTGATCTCGTCATAGGATCATTAAAATGTGGGATTTGCGGAAGAACTACACTGCGTACTACCACAACCCCCTCCCTCTACAGACCTATCCTTACCCAGGCTCCTGCACACGCAAACTCGGTACACAGCTCATGTCCTCTGTCATGAGGCCAATAGGAATGAGTTGAGTTTTCACTGATGTTTTCCTCTCCAGGATATTCTGGTCTGTCACTGGACTCTACTGGCTCCAGACTGTTCTCCAACTGCACAGATGACAATATCTACATGTTCAATATCAATGGTTTGAAAACCACTCCAGGTAATGTCAAGTTATTGTCTGATATAATTGTTGGTTTTCCCTCTCTATTTTTGTTATGCATGTAAAAATAAAAAAAAGATGATTTTTAGGCTATTGAGGCTAATGCTTTTATATTTTTGTTCTTTTTCACAGTTGCTGTGTTCAGTGGCCACAGTAACTCTTCATTTTATGTGAAGTCCAGTGTCAGCTCAGATGACCAGTTCCTGGCCAGTGGTTCGAGTGACCATCAAGCTTACATATGGAAGGTAATGAATATCCTAGAAAATTAGAGATCTGAGGGAATTAAAGTCTGCCTGAGAACATCTGTGGTTCACACAACTTTGCTTTTGTTTCAGATTTCAGACCCAAAACAAGCTCCCATGATGCTTCAGGGCCATAGCCAGGAAGTCACATCAGTGGCCTGGTGCCCCACTGATTTCACCAAGGTTAGGACTTTTAAGTGCACAAGAAACAATCCACTTAGGATATGAATAATAATAAATATCCATATATCTGATGGCTGTATGGACAGTCATTAAAGTTTGATGTTGTTCGCTTTCTCTGCAGATCGCTTCCTGTTCTGATGACAACACTGTTAGGATTTGGCGCCTGAACCGCAGACCAGAGAGAGAAAACTCATCGAACCGAGACGCAAACATCGTAGGCTGGGCACTTCGTAAAGTCCAGTCACCAACCAGAACACCTGGTAGGGTTTTTGTGAAGCTTTTTTTCATTTATTTTTTATGTGTTAAACATAACCCATCAAACGTTTGGAATAATTAGTTTTTTTTAAATGTAGTTGAAAGAAGCCTTTTATGCTCAAGGCAGCATTTATTTGATTACATATGTTATAATATTAAATATTATTATTGCAATTTAAAAACACTTGTCTATTTGAATTTCTATTCTATTTCTATTTTGGTGATCAGTTATTATTGGTACTCGATTAATATTGGTCAATTATTATTGTTAATATCAATGTTGCAGTTTGCTGCTTTATATTTTTGTGAAAACGGATAAGTTTTTTTCAGGATTCTTTGAATGGAAGATTCAAAAGAACAGCATTTATTTGAAATAAAAATCTTTAGTAACGCTAGTAATGCTAATCTTGAGAATCTCTTTACTGTCACCTTTTGTTCAATTTAATGTGAATAAAAGTACCTTTAAAAAAAGTACTACCCCAAACTTTCAAATTGTACTTTATCATAGTTTATAGTAATAGTCATAGTAATACCACAAAAGTATTAAACAACAAAACAAGGATTTTGGAAGACAATAGTTTTTTTTTTAGCGGAGGATAATAATAATATTTCTAGAGCATCAAATCAGCATTTTAGAATGATTTCTGAAGGATCATGTGGAGTAATGATGCTGAAAATTCAGCTTTGATCACAGGAATAAATTGCATTTTAAAATCTGTTCAAATAAGAAACAGTTCTTTTAAATTGTAATATTTCACAATGTTACTGTACTTTTTGATCAAATAAATGCAGCCTTGGTGAGCGTAAGACATCTTAAAAACATTGAAATTCTTAATTATTCCAAACTTTTGACCGGTAGTGTATAATTCATAATTCAATTATTTGGTTTCTTGATTGGTTTAAATTGTTACTATGAGTTCTGATTTGTCTCCTCAGGCCGTTACAGCCCCGTTGAGCTCACTCCAGCCAAAAGTCCTGGTTCAGAGAGGGTGGTCTCTCTGGCTTCACCCCAGCCTGCCTCTTGTGCCCCTACGGGTGCTGATTTACCCCTCCCATCAAACACCTCTGCGCCTTCAGCCAAGCTCAGCAGCCCCAAAATCCCCTCGTCTATCCAGCAGTGGTTCAGCCGCAGCAGTTCCCCGGGTCACCAGGGCACGTCTCCTCTCCGTAAGGTGCTCACACCAGTCCTCCAGGGCCCTTCATCAGAACGCCGTGCAAAGCGGCGACTGGAAACGGGTGATTGCGCTAGATTTGGTTTGGGAGGGGAGAGTGAAGGGGTGTCTGAATTGTATCCCGACGTTAAGCGGAGCAGGAGTTCGGTGAGCGCAGAGAACTGTTCTGAGGAGAAAGGTGACCGATTCAGTTTGCAAACAGATGAGAGGCTCTGCTCGACTGGTCAAGCTGGCGCTGGCAAAGAGAACAGCTCTCCGAGAAGGAATGATTGGCTGTCTGTGATCAGTCAGAGATTTAAGGGATCGACTCAACCCAAAAGCCCGAACGGCTGCAGCAAACGGCAGGATGCAAGAACACACAGCGCTCCAGTGAGTAGATGCTTGAAAACGCATCACTGCAGTCACACTTCATATAATCAGACAAGTTTGTCCGCTGTTTCAGTGCCCTTGGATCCAGATTTTTTTCTCTATATAGATAAATCAATAGCTTTCTAAGCCATGAACCAAACAAACCAACTCCAAGATTATATGAATTGCAACATTACAAACATTGATTGAAAGGCTGTCTTTTAACTTATCTAAGATGTTAACTTTTATTCAGCAAGGAAGTCTTAACTATTTCAAACAAATGTTGTACTTTTGAACGTTCAATTTATCAGAGAATCCTGAAAATAAATGTATTAGTTTCCACATAAATATTAAACAGCACAACTAATAAGAGATCAGCATATTTGCTGCTCATTTCTGAAGGATCATGTGACACTGAAGACTGGAGTAATGATGCTGAAAATTCAGGTTTGATCACAGGAATAAGTTACATTTAAAAAGTGTTCAAATAGATTTTTTTTTATTTGTAATATTTCTCATAATTTTCAATTATAATCTAATAAATAATAATTTAATAAATATTAATTTTAAGAAAAAACTATCTGTTTTGGGAACTTGTAGTTCTGTTCTCTTGGTCCTATTGGTCCAAATCACAGATCCAGGTAATTTTCAAGACCTGTCAAACTATCTTTGTGGTAAAATGGAGTAGGGCCCATTCACACAAAGCATTTTAAAAAGCAGTTTACAACACGAGACACAGTTCTGGATAACACATACAGAATGATAGAATGCCGTTTAATGCGTGAGATGCTGCAAAAGATGTGAGTGCAGTGGTTAAAGAAGTCTGTCTTGCGTGTTTACATGGCACAAAGACAATGGCACTTTCCAAACCAGGCGATAATACAGGCTTTTGCGAACTACGCAACATGAAAAGTTGACACTGACGCATCACGTATCATTTATGCAAAGATATGGTGCCTGCAAATATCGTCGTCAAATCTGGCTTCCAAAAAATTATACAAACCAGTACGTGTGTAAGGAATATTGTTTAAAATAGTATTTTTTTTTCATATCGCACAGCCCTAGTCTTGGTCTGCTTGTTTGGTTCGCTCCAGGGTTCGGGTGGCCGTGCATGTGAACGTACCCTAAATTAGACTTTTACTTCCAGAACCTTATTGATTTAGTACTTCTGAATTGTTCTCTAAAATTGTAACTAGGTTTTTTTTTTTTGGGCAAATGATCAATTTTAATTCATATCTTTTGTCTTTTTAGTCAGCAATATCACCGCGTCCCATGACGGTCATCTCTCCAACGCCAAACAAGAAAGCATCACCCTCCAGACCTATGAAAAAAATCTCTAGCTACTTTATGAAAAGAACCCAAGACTGATTAAAGTGTCTAACATCTGACACATCTATGGTTTAAGTCCAGGTTTTCATTAGACAAAGCATCTAACCAAGAAGAAATATGCAGATACTACTTGTATTTATGTATGTAATGTGTATATTTTTTTTTAAATCTAGTTGTATGTTTTTAAATGTATGTTTAATTTCTTAGAGAAGGGTCAAATTGATAATCATTTGTGAACATTACAGAACTAGATGAAGTCATTTGACACCATCATTAAACTACAAGGTCTCTGAATCTTCCATGTCTATCTGTGATGCATGAAAATATTTTTTGTAGATTTATTTGATTTAACATGTATTTTAAAGCATTTGCATTTATATCAAATTCTACGTAAGTCTAATAAGCATAGTGTTTGTACTTCTTTTTTTCTTCTTTTTTTTTAGCTTTCCAAATGTATAATGCCTCTTATTTGAGCATGTCTGTCCTTGCATGTCACGTGCGGACACATTTTCAGAGTTTTATATTGATTGTAAAGCAGCACTTTACATAACTAACCCATTTCCGATTTTGCTCAGTGCCTTTTAGTTGAGTATCAATATTGCAGTGAGTTTCAAAATGATTTAAACACTTTTTACATTGTTCTGTGTACTATAGTCCTTTTTCTCATTTCCAGGTTTGTCTGGAATGTGACTTGACCTGACAGTTCCACTTCTGTGTTTTGATCCTCCTCGTTCTTGTTTTTTAGCCTGTCAAAACTATTCTGCTTTAGAAATGAAAGGGATAGTTGACCCAAACTTACGTTTGTCATTTACTCAGCCTCATATTCCAAACCTGTATGATTTTTTTTTTTTTCATATGTTAAACAAAATGTATTTTGAAGAATTTTGGTAACAAAAACAGTTGCCTGTTACAGTAGCCATTGACTTCCATAGTAGGAAAAAAATACTATGGAAGTCAACTGTCTGGTTACTAACATTCTTTAAAATTTCTTATTTTGTGTTTAAGAAAGCAACTCTGTTTGGAACAACATGAGCGAGAGTAAATGACTCATTTTTGGGTGAACTATCCTTTGAAGTCAAGTTTTAACTATAACCCATTTAAAATTAAAATAAACCTTTGTGTGTACTTAAATTGTTAATTCACGCATAAATGTACATTTTCAAGCCCATGTGCCTTTCTTTGTAAAGGAGATGTTATACAAAATGACAGTCATTCCACTTCTGATCAAAAGCGAGTCAGTAAAGTAAATGGGCTACAGGGAGAGCAATGTTTTGTTGATCTCCGCATTTTTGTATTTCGAGTTCATTTTGGGGTGAACTGTTCCTTTAACTGACTCGTTTGACTAGGCTACAAGTCTTACAAACTCTTACCTACTGTTATTTTTTCATCAATCGTTGAAATGTTGTACTTCTCTCTGTTCAATTTGTATTATTATTATTAAATATATTTATTCTTTTGGGTAGTTTAACGTTTGTTTGTGAGAGTTCAAGGATGCAGAACCTCCTGACTATTGCCCGAAATACCATTAAAACAAGAATCTGATTGGTCAATGGGCGGGGTTTACTGTCTTCTCGAACGTTCATTGGACGAATCTTCTGTCCCTCAAGGGCGCCACGGGACTTTATTAAATTTAGACCCCAGTGAGGCGTAACAGCGGCTGAATGAAGTTCAGCGGATCAAAGGAATTTTACGGCCGGGCGGATTCACATTAAACTCTTTCATCGCTTCGGTTATACATGGAGCCAGTGTCAAGCGACTGGATAATCATGACTCAGTGTTTTGGCTGTGTCTCTTCTGAGTTTGAGTTGTGTTATGTGGAGTAACAGGTTTATAGAGGCGCTCAGAATGATACAAAACTACTGTTAACTACGTGTTTACATTTACACGTCACCAAAAAATATCATCGCAGGATACCTGTGCGTTTTGGAGAGCATGCAGCCTTCATGAGTGCCTCGACAGTGCGTGTCGTTAGATGGGGTCTGGTGAGTTTGATGTAACGTTACAGCGCAGTCAATGGGATGTCAGTCAGAATTGAACACGTTTAGGGCTCACACGGACACTGTAAACGCAGCTCGTTGGATAGACCTGCTTTGGAAATGTCGGCGATATCAGCGGCCGAGAAAGTGGACGGATTCACGCGGAAGTCTGTGAGGAAGGCTCAGAGACAGCGGGTTCAGGGCTCGTCTCAGTTCGCGGTGAACAACAGCAGGCCCGCGGCTCCCGAGATCTCGGCGCTCCCGCAGCTCAAAGGTAAGAGGATAAAGCCTGGAAATAGACTCTCAGGCTCCGTCTCAAACCCGTGCGAGCTGCCTACCTAGACCGCGCTGTGGTGCCTACAATGCTCTAAAAAGTAACAGATAAAACTAATCAACTATAATAAAACACGCATGAACGTTTTAATCTGGCTTTAAAGTTACCTGCATCTCTGATAAGCTTCAAGTGAAGTATTTACAGCAGGCCCATAACTGTCTGCTGCAGACTTATGTGAGTGTGTTTGGGTGTTTAGACTGTATACACCAATTGTGTCAACATTATGTCTCCGAGCCTCTTCTTATCAAGGGAAGCATCTTTATTTCATGGTCCAACCTGTGTTTTCGCACATTTCCTGTCCTCATATTTTTGCCTTTGGAAGTCACGTGGTTGTCATTTCTGTAAATCTGTCAAGAGTGCAACAGTGCCAGCCCACTTTTTCGGTGGCCTTGGTCCCAGTCCCAGAACTATTTTTTTTTTTTCATAGGGATTTTGAAAAAGGTCTTGGTTAAAGAGTTATAAAAGCCATGAACATATAACCAGGGATGTACAAGGTTAAATTCACAACATTACAAACTTTGATTTGAAGTAATATAGCCTAGTATTTGAAAGTCTTTGTGTCCGTTTTTCAAATACTTTATTACTTCAAATTATAGGATGCATTAGGAGGAGGCCAAATATACTCGTTGGCCAAGTGATGCTGACATTGTTATGGTGATGGTCTGTGATACTGGTTCAGATTCTGCGTAAAAGAACAATTCTCTGTGACTGTATGTAGTTCGAAAAGCAATTTAGTTCCTACTATAAGTGAATCTTAGTTCCCAGGACATCCACAAGATGGATGAAAATGTTGATGCTGTAATAGAGGGCAGACATGACAACACATGAGTCATGACAAAATTGTCATATGTATGGCATTGCCAGGCCAGCCACGCTCCGGTTGAGTCGTCGGAGATGTGGGCCACAACTGGCCAAAAAGTTGTTTCGCCTTTACTACGCGTAAAAGCATTAAGGGAAGCCGGTTGAGGGTGTGATGAGAAGACGCCGGATAGCAATTCTATTAATTCTGTCGCCGATTAAACCCACTGCATATCACTCAATAAAACAATCACATGCTGAGAGTTTTTGAAAGTTTAGTATTGTGTTTGGTTAAACATTACCTTTGTGAGTATGACTCTCAGTTTATTGTCTTGTGAATTAGGAGAACTTGCAAGCAGGCACCGCAAAACTGTCTCAAGCTTCAAGGGATTTGATTTTGGTTGTCGTGGGTTGAAATAATAGAAAAAAAAACGTGTCGGTGTCTGTCACAATCTCTGATTCCCCTCCGTGGCCATGGGAAAGTGAGTATTTACAGTGACAACGTTTCCAACAAAGACATGGATCAACTTCTTTCAGCTTATTGAACACATTTTTATTCAGACATTTCCACTGTGAAGGCTGAAGCAGCAGCGAGCGTCTAGCATGGGGCAGTGTTTTCATATCGGAGTGTGACGGTTCAAATTACTCGCGGTTTGTCTGATAACACTGTCAAATAAAGAAAATAAGATAAAATAATCGAACTACATGCACCCGCACAAATAAATACAGAAGAGCAAAAAATACAAATAAAGTTACAAAGATCAAATAAATCCGCTATCTAACAGTGGATTTCAGGAACAGAAATTGAATAAAGTAATCAAATGAAAAATAACAATGCATATTTGACTGTAAATTAAAGAGATATTCTTATTAAAGTTACAAAAGCTATTGAGTCAAGAGTAGTGAGTGATTTCCTTGTCTTTTGTTGTTTGGTTAACATTAAACACAGACAGCAGGAATATTAGTCTGTCAGTTTAAGACAATGCACAGATCCAAAATACTGATATTGATACATATGCGTTGTCTTTCTCAACTGTTTACGTCCACTTAAGACGAAACTGACTATATTTGCTAGAATACTCGCCAAGATGGGCAAGTTGACATCCTTTTTGTGTGAATTTGTCCGTTGAAGCGCAAGATTTGAAAGATAACTCCACGTTATAGCTCTGAGATGTGGCTTTCTGTGCTCGCTTCGGATGAGCGCGAGTTCTACTAATGCAAATGTTTAAATTGTCAAGGCTTAAATGAGTTTAGTTTAAAAGTAACGTGTGTTGTTCAAGTCTCACCTGCGCTCGCGCGCTATCATTTTCAGATCGTGTATCCATCGACACACACATACATTAGCCGAACCCTGTGTGTGTTTTACGTGTTATTTTCAACAGACCATATTATGGTTTGTCAGATTTGAGATGAACTGCGGTGCAAGTGCGTGGAGAATGATACGGTTAGTTTATTTAACTGAGAACCGTTAACACCCCCAGTAAACTGATACAGTCATTGTGAACAATATTCAAAACATCAAACTATCATGCAGTGCAATAAAAGAGCTCTCTTCCCTGCAAACAATACCATTGAGGAATGTGAATATTTAATTTAAAGGTAAAAACAAACCAAACGGTGCAGGTATCTATTAATATCAGTATCAGTAGTAGCGGGCGATCCTCTTAAGATGGAGGTGCCGTCCCAGCATGCATCGCAGCGTGACATAGCTTCACATTCTCTACACTGACATTATCACTCTCCAGGGACGGGCCATGTAGCCATGGCAACCGCACGCCCGGGGTGTTGATGGGAATTGGGAACCTCAACGAATTCAATGACTCATCCTGTGCGTGTTCTTGCATGTGTGCGTGAGGGCTAATAAAAGGAAGGCAATCAATGAAAGCGTTTCTGGTGTTGGCTTGATTTGATATGGCGGCTTGTGGTGAACAGTGACTACAAGCAGAAGTGGCCTGGGAAAGACACTGGCTTTCAGATCGGTTGCATAAGGTGTATTAATAGAGCAGCAGTGGGGTTGTGTTTGAACCCCTCCAGCTCCGAGTGCGAGTGGCTTACACTGCTGTTCTCCAAAATCACATCATGAGCTGAAGTTTACAGAAGCCTGTGGCAGAAAAATACAGTATAAAAAGAGCCACGAGTAACTGAAAGAAAATCTTTTAGGTGACATTAAGAAAGGGATTATTTAGTGTTTATACATTTGATCTCCATTGGATTTACTTCGAAAAAACTACTGTCAGTACCATGGTTAACAAGGTTTAGTGATGTACACGACTGTACAAAAGTTTGATGTAGTAATATTGTGAAATATTATTACAATTTTAAAATGACTATTTGTAACCGTGTAAAAGTCTTAAGGTCCTTCCACACTGAGTGCTTTTTTTCGGATTCGTCATTCGGTGTCTCTGAATTGTCAGAATGCTTGCTATGGATGCGAATAACACAGAAAATGAAAAAAGAAAATAGTTTCGAAGGCAGTGTGTAAACGTGATTGACACAACATGAGGTCGTATTTCTTTTGTTACGTGTGAAAATTTCGGACGAAGATTTCGAACTCGTTGTGCAAGGGTCTTTACTGTCAATTCTGATCAATCTAATGCATTCTTGCTGAATAAAAGTATTAATATCTTAAAAAAAAACCTTTTGAACAGTATGTGTACATTACAAAAGTACTAAGGTATGACGTTACATTTTGTGAACTGTGTCCGGTATTAATCATTTTCACAATTTGAAATTATTTTTAGTGAAGCATATTGAGCCTAATATTCTGATCATAGAGCCACGAATTATTTATGCTGTTCACGGTCAAAGTTCATGTAAAGTAAATGTCCTTCTGGTATTTATAGAGCCCTGTTGATTTATTATTGGTGTACACAGTGTTTGTTGTAGATTTTCTTATATAATATATATATATATATGAGAGAGAGAGAGAATTTCAAGGAAGATACAGTATATTATAAATTCTTTTCTAGGCTTTGCATGTGGTGAAATGGATGATGGTAAGCTCTAATGCTTAGTAAATGCTGCAGTTTTATGAGTGGCCTCTTCATGTGTCCCTCACCCAGCTGAGTCACTGGTATTATAGTGAATTATGGAAGATAAGATCCTTCGAAAGACTTCTTGGAACTGTGGACCGGTGGATCACGGACCATAAAGGCATAATAAATACATACACTATTATTCTAAGAGCTCTGAAGCCATATGGAAAGTCATGATAAAATAATGAATGTAACCTTTAGTCATTTTTGTTGACTCCTGTAGGATGGAAGAGATTTCTTTTTTCTTTGCTGCACACAATGGATGCATGTGGGAATGTTTCTCTGTGTTTGATTTACTGCGATGTTTCTCTGCAAGAAGCAAGCAGTGACGTGATGTTTCCATACACCTATTTTTATTCAAATTTTAGGATATCGCTTTAAAAAAAAAAAAGCCAAATGGAAATGGCAAGTTGCTCATAAATTCTAGAAATGCACATAAAAACGTATGCGTTGAATTGAGGCGGATATTTTTTTTTTTATCCGGTGTATTGCTGCAACTAACACTTATTTTGATAATCGAATAGTCTTTTACTTTTTTAATGAATTGGATGAAAAATCTAAAAATTATTCATATTTTTTTTACAATTAAAAAATATAACATTAATTGTTTTTTAATGTATCAATTATTTTGAAAAATGTTATTCCTTATCCTGCCCAATGCTGTCCTACGAACAATGTGTAATATAAAGCCCATGAAACATATAGTGAATATCTATAATGTACAGCATAGCCCACATAAGCAGAAAAAAGGTTAAAATACAAACATTACATTCTAAACCTAAAAACGACTGATTGCTTATACTTTAACTATGTTAAAGCAGGAATTAAAACGACTTGCACATAAAGTGTGAAAGAAACATTTCTCGAATAAATCCCTCGATGCTCAAAAATTGGCCAATTCGATATATATATATATATATATATTACATGCAGTACATTATATATTGCCATTATCACTTTCCCACTAAACTGTTTGTTATAGATGCATTTGTAAAGTATTATTGTCTCCGGGGGGTGAATAATTTTGATAACTGTGTAAAAACTAAACTGACACTGAACATGAACTGGTGCAATAACATTGTTTCTGAGCTGCCCAGCTGTAGAATGGCCTCCATTCTTCCTCCAGTTCATCCAGATTACTGGAATTAGACACACGGTGTAGATTACAACATTCTAGTCCACTCAAGCATTCAGAGAGCTCAGTGCATGTGCTCACTACACACTCAAATATAATAGGACTATAAGATACCAAAGACAATGCATTGCAACATCAACCATGTTTTAATAAGAATGTGATTTCAGGTTGATTTAAATGACATTTAAAAAGCATTAACACATGACATTTAATCAAAAATTTTTAAACTTTATTTGGCCTAGTTGCAATGAATATTAAATATGTTGTGTTACCATGTTCTGGTAAGAACATATTTTTATTCAGGCTTGTCTTCATTGAATAAAGGGCAAAATCTGAAGGATGTGTCCAGATATGTTTCGATCATTCAGTATAATGTACTAGTGTGAAAGGCCCATTCACACTGCACCGACACACTCAGACCGTCACCAGAGACTACAGCACGCCACTTCTCAGACATTCTCATTCAGATTCTGCATGTTTCTTCGGAAAAACCCAGCTCCGACAGGGGCCAACAGACTCCGACAGGGGTAACGCACTGATCCGACACAACCCGGCGAAGTGTCTGTTGCCGCCTGGCGGTGCGGCGTGAATTGGCCTTAAAAGTAGAACATCTCTTTGATGGTTTTTGGTTTTCTTTGCTTTTTGATTAGTTTTGTTTTTGTGTTGTCTTTTTTTGCTTTGTTTTATTATTATTATTTTTTTTAGTTTTCCTTTGCCTTTTTTATTTTAATTGTTCAAATCCATAAATCTCATTCTCATTTGTGTATAAAAAAGTTGATCATTGAATTAGACCGTACTGTAGAACGAATAAATGATTTCTTCATTGTTTCAGATGCATCTTCCACAGAGCAGCATGCGCTGTTCATGCAGAAACTACAGCAGTGCTGCGTAATCTTCGACTTCTACGACACGGTGACTGACCTAAAGTGTAAAGAGACCAAACGGGCCACTCTCAGTGAACTCGTGGATTATGTGTCCACTAACAGAGGCGTTCTGGTGGAGCCGGTCTACCCTGAGATCACCACCATGGTCAGTATTCATGTGATGTCCACCAATCTTTAATATTAATGTATATGTTTTTAGCTAAATTAATCATATTCTCCTTGGTGAGCTATAGTCAAAGCAAAGTCCAAATTGTTTCTGTTCACAGGTTGCCACAAATATTTTCCGAACACTTCCACCCAGTGAAAACCCAGACTTTGACCCAGAAGAAGATGAACCCACTCTTGAAGCCTCCTGGCCTCACATGCAGGTTAGATGTAGCCCGGTGCTCTGAAAATATGCACAGAAGAAGCCATAAAACATCAATGTAAATATTTATTAATGATTACACTTAATTTACCTCATAGACAGCAATGCATGTAAATAAATTAAACGAGTCAAAGACTTATTGCATTTTGTTAAAGTTATAAACAATATAATTGTTGATGTAAACGCATATACTAGTTAATTTACATTGCTTACATTTTGTTTGATTTTAAGCTATATGTTCTAGGGCTGGGTGATATGGCCAAACATATCATGATACCATTTTTCAAATCAGTCGATATCGATAATTATCACGATAAGTGTCAAATCTTTTTTCTTACACGTTTAAAGGCAGATTTTTGCCCCTGAATGAAAGTTGTAGAAACCAATCAGTCAGTTGTGGTTTTAAACTACTCTTTATTGTCAGAACATGACAAACACTTGCCAAGCAGGTGAACATTTCACAAATCAATAATTTGTGAAATTATTCCGATATAATACATTAACATTATATCGGAAAATTATATTGTGATAATTATCATTAGCGTTTCATCGCCCAGGCCTTATATGTTCTAATATCTCTTTCTGCATACTGGAAGCATTAAATTGTCTTGTTTTTTGTTTTTTTTCACTACTTTTTTTTCAGTTGGTGTATGAGTTTTTCCTTCGATTCCTAGAAAATCCAGACTTCCAGCCAAGTACTGCCAAACGTTACATTGACCAGAAGTTTGTGCTACAGGTATATGTGCTTTATATTAATTCATGAATTACAAATATAATACACAAATAAAAAAATAAAAAAACATTTTCTGGGCTTTTGCCATTTTTTGGAGCAGTGAAGATATGCACTGTCAGTGTCTTAAGCAGTGTCTTAAAACAGGATAAATTTACCTGAAGCAATATTTGCATTAATTATATAAGCTATATATAAGAATTTTTTATGCTTTAATCCCTTTTTTCATTGCCGATGTGTGTACAGTTTGTAACAAAACGAGGCTATCCTCGTCTTCCTATGTAGTCTATGAAAGTAGATCGTAGACTGAAATTTATGCAAAGCACTCGAGACTTTTTTACTGGGAAAATGAAAAGGTGACTTTTTCTTCTTTTTTTTTATTTTACTTGGAGAGGTTTATTCTTAAAATGCAATTTTGTGTTTATCTAGCTCCAATCGGAATAAAAGAAACCGCATCATTCAACATATTCTCTTAAAACGAGTCATATCGGTTTTATCAGTTGTGATCCTAGAGTAAATTTGAGGATTTTTAGGTACAGGAGAAAAATAAATAAAAAAGAAAATGCTTTTTAGAAGACCACATAGCATATTTAATTTCACACTCACTGTTACGAATGAAGTAGAAAATATTTTGAAATGTGAAATGATGTGCTTGGGAGACAGGCCTGGCCTCGTCCTCTGAACTGCCTCAGTCAGTCCCTGTCCCTGCATAAACCGCCAGGTCATCAGCTGTCCATATCGACCCGGTCATTCCCCCTGAGTGCACTGAATGCTCTGGAATGTAGAGTCAGTGTGGAAGGTGGTAAAGCCGAGTTTCCATGATGTGAGCGTTTCCTGGGCTGCTTTAAATAGCGCCCTGTTTACGCCACAGGAAGGAAAGAGGCAGCATTGCAGTCCAGGCTGGGATGAAGAACATAATGACGGGGTTAAACAGACAGCAGACACAAGACAAAAAGAGTAATTCTAGCAGATACAGTATGTGGTGGATGGCGTTCACTGATGCATTATTTTTCCACTTGGAGATGCTGTTGTGCAGGAATTACACATTTAAGCTTAAAGATGATAAAGTCAAAATGAAACTGCATTTTCTTCTACTTGTGGTGCATTTGTGAACAGGAAATTCAACAATGTTGAAAAAATGTAGGATGGAAGTCGATGTTATTTGTTATTTATACAAAGTACAGTTATTTTTTCCATATATTTGTACTGGAATATTAATAATTGTACTTTGTATATCATGTACTTGATCATCTAATGATCAATTAACAGCTTGAGAAAAATTTGCATTCGGAGTTGCTTTAGTTTAACAGTAGCGGGTGATAAAGCTATGGTCCGCTGGTCTTTTATTCCAGCTTATCAATAGTGATCTATTGAAATAAGTCCTGCGTGTGGAAGATGAAGATTTTTACTCCTGTTTTAATCTTGATTTTTAGAGTTACTAATGTTTTAGATATCATTAATGTCCTCATGAATGTGATTGAGGTTAGACTCATTTACTAATAATGTCATGTTGCATAAAGGCTGTTGTCAAATACATCTCTGATGACAGGGATTCATTGACTCGGGGCTAAAGGTAGCATTACATAACACATTCCTGTGCAGACAGTCTAACGTGACATAACAGTTGATGCTGCCAGATCAAAACCATTCTATGAAATGGTCCATTAAGAGTTTCAAATGGGTACAAACTGCTTTGAATAGACTATTTGATTTTCGTTTTATTTATTTTTGTTTCGAATTTTGAAAATTAGATTTTAAATAAAAAATTTAAATTGACAAAAAAAAAAAAGAATTCAACTTCGATTTTTTTGTTTTTACTTTCAGAGGTAGAAAATGGATAAACAGCTTGAATATTTGATCTCTAAATGTGGGTAGGAATGAAACACCCCTTTCAGCTGCACCATAAAGTGAACACATTCCACTTTAAGGCATACAGTTTCCTCGTGGAGGGAGCTCTAGAGTTTAGGCTGGTCTCAACAATGGTCTCAGTTGAGAGACCAACACCTAAGAGCTGGTCCTCCTCAGGGGGATGGTCCTCCTCACAGTTCTGGCCGGAGATGATAGACCCATAGCTTCCACAGTTCTGGCCGGGGATGATAGATCGTGCCCCTGGCCTGCGAGAGAAGGTCCCTCCTAAAAGTCAACTCTCCTCTCCACCTAGATCTAGTGTGTGGTGAGTGCACTGGCGCTGTTGTACTATGGCTGCCGTCGCATAATTCAAGTGGATGCTGCACACTGGTTGTAGTTGAGGAGAGATCCCCTGACATGATTGTAAAATGCTTTGGGTGTATAGTAGTACATATGAAAGCGCTATGGAAATGCCTTCATTCATTCAAACCTGAGAACCAGACTAGGGCCGGTTAGAACGGGGCTACCAGTAGTAGACTGATCCCACCCCGCCTGACCCTCACTAGAATTCCCGGGATCAGAGCGATTGTGGGAAATGCTTACAGGCACTGCCTCGGCCAAGCCTGTACCATGGCTGGATGCATATACCAGTGGGGCTGGATGCATGTGGGAGAACCATAGTGGGCTATGGGTTGTCTTTAGCAAAGCAAACAGATTCACCTCCGCTCAGACAAAGTTCCTCAGATCAACTCCACTGGCTCGGGGTGGTGCCAGCGCCCCCTGGCAGCGAGACCCAGAGACCCAGACCGGCATCAAGAAGGAACGCTCTATCTTTGGTTCGACCATGAATACCTCTCTGCCACTACTAATGCTGCCATGGAGTGGCCAATGGTGTGGTCCTCTTTAGTGGAGTGGAGGGACAACTCGGTGGCCCGAGACAGTTCTTTGGGGTCAAGACTAGGGCTTTGAGTCACTTATAACATGTATTTGAAAAAGTAACATGTCAAACATCTTCCCAGACAGGAGAAGCATTTATGAACATCTTGTCCAACAAAAGACATTTAATAAAATGCTTTTACTCCAAACTCACTTCATAACGACAGATGAGCATCCTTCTATGAGAAATGTCAAATTTGGCGTGTCTGCTTGAGAGCTCCCTCTGGCGTTCAGATGGAGCAGCATTTACTGCCGATCAGCCGCACTGCAGTAACAAGCTGCACGTACAATAATCGCAGCCTTTGCCAAATTGCGTGCGGTTTCATTGTGATTATTGGTGCAGCCCTAGTCGGGACCGACCTCTTCGCCCTCGTCTAGTTCTCTGAGCAGGTCGGCTTGGTACGTCTGCATGATTGCCATAGTGTGCAAATAAGAAGTTGTACGGCAGGGTTTGGTGGGAGGTTACGGGGCCTTGAGGGATGACGCAACGTCAACCCGCAGCATCATCCCATAGCCGTTCTCCTTCGAGCCCAGGATGGATGAGTAATTATGTACAGTAGGGCTTGTTAGGCATGAGGAGAGAGGTCTTTCCAATGATCTCGAGATTTCATCTGGGAGATTGGGAAAGAAAGCAATGCCCCCGATGTGAAGGCTGCGCTCGACTGATTGGGAAGCGCTCATCTTCTTTGCTTTCCAATGAAACGTTTTATTTACGGTTCCTGATATTCTGGTGGCCAGTCGATATTATGCTTGGCCAAAGCATGAGTCGTCTCCCTCCTCTTAGCTAGACAATCCCAAAATCAAGCTCTCTCTTGGGTTGGAAGACGCCACAGAGTGGGCTTCCATATCCCAAATGGTCACAGTGAGTTGCCTGTACATGCTCCGCTCTTTTTCAGAGCACTTGCTCAAGAGGGACGTGCACCTGAGACCTGCGTCTCTGTAGGCAGGGGCGTGGTGAGCTGGTACTTGCTTACATCATGCAGCACTTACTAAAGAACAGAAGCTTAAGCTGTTGCGTTCCAGCACGCCTTTTGTAAGCTTCTGTGTACACATCACACGCTACGTCATGACGTAGCACCAATCAGGATTGGTCTAGTTTCACACATGCTTCAGACGCTATCATGCATAGGCGTTCCCCAGTGTCGACTTCGACGCAGAGTTCCTCAAAGTGGGAACTCTTCTCATGTGTTTGCATAATGATCCTTTTAAAAGTTAATGACCAGATGTATCTTTATAAATGTTTGCAATGCTTTTGCAGATGAAATATAATGTGAATAACATTGAATAAAAATGTTTTCATCAGGTTAGATACTGATTGTTATTCACTCAAACCCTTTTATCTAAACGTCTCTACTTAATAATAATAATAATAATAATAATGTTTATTTTCTATAGCGCCTTTCAAGAACCCAAGGTCGCTTCACAATGGAATACAGAAAACAAATAGCAAACACACAACAAGCGAACAAATACAAAGGCCATCTGCTTACGAGGGACAAAACAGATGGAAACAAGCATACACTGGTTTGCATGAAAAGGAGATATTGCATTATTTATCAGAATATGCTATTATGATAAAGTATGTAGCAGATAGAGTTGGAAAAGTGTAGAACAGAGAAAACAGTGATAAGGAAGATGATTTATTGGGCAAGCTTGAAAAAATGAGTTTTCAGATGTTTTTTGAACGACCGGATGTTGTCGTTCGCACGAAGATTCGGGGGCAGCTTATTCCAGAGCGTAGGGCCAGCAACATTAAAAGCCCTTCCGCCCACCGTGGAGAGTCTGACCCGGGGTACCATGAGAAGGTTTTCTGTGCTTGATGTGAGGGCCCGAGTTGGAACATATGGCTGTACCAAGTCAACAAGGTATTTGGGTGCCGGGCCATGTAGGGCTTTAAATATTAGGATTAACAGTTTGAATTGGATGCGGTGTATGACAGGAAGCCAGTGCAGTTGGTGAAGGATAGGAGGGATGTGAGCAGATTTTTTATTATACGTGAGGGTGCGTGCAGCAGAGTTTTGAACCATTTGGAGGCGGTGTATTGCTTTGGTGGGTAGTCCGCTATATTTAAAGAATTACAGAAATCCAATCTGGAAGTGATAAAAGCATGAATGACAGTTTCCGCATCTGTAAAGGTAAGAGAGGGGCGAATACGAGCAATATTCCGCAGGTGGAAGAAGCATGATTTGACAGTCTGACTAATGTGTGAGTGAAAGCACAGCGTGGGGTCGAACAAAACTCCCAGATTCCATACAGTTTTTGAAGGCCCAATCTCAACACCATCAATGTCAATAAAAATGTCATGGCTGGGTGAGTTTTGTCATCTAGGGTTAATTAACAGGATTTCTGTTTTACCAGCATTAAGCTGCAAAAAGTTAGAGGACATCCATGTTTTAAGGTCGTGAAGGCAGGAGATAACTGAAGGGGGTGGAAAAGATGAGTCCGGGTCAATCGTGAAGTAGATTTGAATATCATCAGCGTAGCTATGAAAATTGAGGCCATGCTGTCTGATGATCTGGCCTAACGGTAGTAAGTATATTAGAAATAGAAGCGGGCCAAGTACAGAGCCTTGGGGCACACCATGGGAAACACAAACTGACCGTGAGCGATTTTTGCCTATCTTAACAAATTGTTGTCTATCGCATAGATATGAGGTCAACCACTGAAGTGCTGCACCCGTGATTCCTATTTCAGACAATCGTGAGATAAGTGTAGAGTGGCACACAGTGTCAAATGCTGCACTGAGGTCAAGGAGAACCAGGATACTATGTGCACCCAAATCAGAATCCAGAAGGAGATCGTTTAATACCTTTAGGAGTGCTGTTTCTGTACTGTGATGTGTACGGAAACCGGATTGAAGGGGTTCAAAGAGATTATGTCTCTCTAAGTGTGATTGCAGCTGCGCCACAACTACCTTCTCAAGTAGCTTGCCAACGAAAGCGAGATTTGATATTGGTCTATAATTACTGTGAGTGGCGTTGTCGAGACCAGGCTTCTTAAGGATAGGGGTAATGGCTGCTACTTTCAGATTAAGTGGAACAGTGGCAGTGGCAAGAGACCTGTTAATAAGGTGGGTAATAGGTAGAATGAGTAAGGAGGAATGAGTTTTTAACAGGTATGTTGGAATAGGATCAAGTGTACAGGAAGTTGAGTTTGATTTGTTAATCATATTTGTAACCATAGATGTATTTGTGAGTGAAAAAGTGTCTAGCGGACAACCAATCAAATATGGAGTTGAAGGGGTAGTGGTAGGAGAGGAAAATGACTGATAGATGTTGTCAATTTTTTGTAGGAAGAAAGACTGAAAATCTTCACAAAGATCAGCAGAACCAGTAAGAGCTATGGTGGACGGTTTGACCAGTTTATTTCTGTAAAAAGAGTTTTGGGTTTGCATTTAGCTTTGTTAATAACAGTAGAGAGATAGTTGGAGCGTGCGATGTTAAGCGCTTCTTTGTATTTCACTACCGATTCAGAAAAGGCTATGGCATGAACAAGAAGGGAAGTTTTGTTATGGAGTCTTTCAAGACGCCTACATTGAGTTTTCAGAACTCTGAGCTCAGGGGTGAACCAAGGAGAGGAGTGAGTAGACGGAACAGCTCTAGTTATTAAAGGAGCAAGCTCATCCAATACATCAAGCGATTTATCGTAGGTAGAAGCTATCTCATCAGGACACAGCAGATTGAGTGAGGAAGGAAGAGCAGAAACCGCAATGGCAGTGGAGAAATTTTCGACAGTTATAGTTTTCAGATTTCGGTAGGATATAATAGTGTTAGTTATAGGTTTTACAATGGGTAGTGAGAAGTCAAAAAGTATTAGTTTGTGATCAGAGATACCCAGATTGTGACCCTGGGCATGCACATTGTCAATACCAACCGTACAGAGCAGATCAAGAGTATGAGAGTGAGAATGTGTTGGAAAATCGATGTGCTGAGATGCTTCAAAATAATCCAGAACAGACAAAGTCTTTTGCAGCAGTACAATCAGAATCAACATGTATGTTAAAATCACCAAGCATCATTATTCTATCATGCCGGGCAAAAGCGAGAGTGAGAAGTTCAGTCAGATCAGAACAGAAGTTTGGGTTGTTTCTAGGGGGTCTGTAAATCAGTAGAATCAGAAGCGGAGCGGGTCC
This sequence comes from Meda fulgida, assembly GCA_030578275.1. NCBI lineage: Eukaryota > Metazoa > Chordata > Actinopteri > Cypriniformes > Leuciscidae > Meda > Meda fulgida. The sequence continues at coordinate 25,463,599 of CM060635.1, read as the reverse complement.
AGCAAGTTGAAGTGAGAGACATTCAAAACTTGCAACATCGAGAATGTCATACTTAGTCACTTTGTAGTTGTTCTTAAAGATCACTGCCAGACCACCACCTCTACCACTAAGTCGAGGTTTTGTGAAATAACTATATCCAGCCAGGGTTAAAAGGTTCAGTTCAATGAAATCGTCAGGTGTTTGCCAAGTTTCAGTCAGAAAGAGTAAATCCAGGTCTCTCTCAGATGTAACTTCATTCAGCAGTGAACCCTTGCCAGTCAGAGAACGAGTGTTAAAAAGTACACAGTTGTATCGATGGGGAATATGCGACGAGTAGGTCACATCTTTGGTTAGGGGTATGAGAGTCCTTGCACGGTGGAGAGTCACATCGTTACCATGGTAACCCCCCGATCTCGGTGACAGTATCACAGGCATTGAGAGAGAGGGGTCATAGTTGTAAAGCCATCTACGTTTAGCAGACCGAGAGTAGTACAGGAGTCAAACGTGGAGGATTCCAGACGGGTTAGACTATTGAGGTTGCGCAGTTGCAATGAAGTATAGTTTAACTCCATTCCGTGAAATAGAAGCAGAACAAGGCCAGCAAAGCCCAGGGCCAGCAGTCTCAGTGCCGGGGTTTTATAAATGGTAAAGTACATCTCTTTGCAATCTAGGACAGCACTCACAGAAAACCAAATGGCCACCCACCCACTAAACCAAGCAGCTCGTCAAACAAGTTAAAACTTGCCTACCTGCTGCATTAGATGTTATGGGACTCACAGATATGCAGCGGCAGAGGGCTCGCAGGGAGAATGATGCGAGGCCAGCACGTTAGCTAGAACAAAGAGGGCAGAACCACAATAAAACACTACGCAATGAATAAGGGGAAACTTACCCACCAAGAGTGCAGAATGGTAAAGCCGAAACAGTGGACAGAGGGCTCGCGTGGATTTCATAAAGTGAGACGCTGAGCAGAGAATTAGCAGAGATTGTCCAAATTGTCCAGAGAGTGTCAGGGACTTCGGAAAAAGTAACATCCATGCAACAGGTGCTTCGAACATCCAACACTGTTCCAATAAGATTTTATGTCGCAAGAAAGCACATCCGAAGCCAACAGCAGGATTTATCCCAAGTATATCCTTAGTAAATATCCAAGTTTCGTGACCCGGGAAAAAGAAAAAATCCAGATTCTCCGTTCAGCAGTGTCGCCCAGAAACGGATAACATGAAGTTGAGGATGAAGCGAAGTCCAGTCCAGATTCTCCGTTCCAGTGTCCGCTTGCCAGTGTCACCCAGAGGCAAGCAATATGATGTTAATAGAAAGAGAAAAAAAAAAACGTGACAAACAAAGATTTACAATTTACAAAAGATTAACAATAACAAAAAACAACGGTTTGCGATGAGAAGCGGCAGCCATTTCGCGCACAGCGTACTCTGTCACATGACAATCACAGACTTTTTTATTTTATTTTATTTTTTATTTTATTTACTTAACCGTTGCTCTTGCACATCCTTTGTAGAATTTGTTTTAACACACTTTTTATTCATGTTTGTAGTTCTAATTGAATCTTCATCTAATGTGCAATGGGTTGTTGGCAATATTAGCCATTAGAGTGCACTCTGATCTGCACTTCGGGTTCTATCCTGAAATAGTAGACCATCCGGGTATCTTTGGAATACTAATTTCAAGATACTACAATTTAGGACACACTAATTCTAATTTTGAATCCTATTTAGGATGGATAGTATGTGAATTGGGATGCATCAATATTCATCTGCTGCCACACGTGTATGGATTCTAAAGTGATGTTCACAACTGTTTCATCGCTTTCTCATCAAACAACTAGAATAGCAAATGGCTTGACACAACCTGTACAAAAAGAAAACTCATTTTCCAGTAACTCTCATTTTTCTTCTTTCAATATTAAATAAAAAAATGAATGCAATATACACTGACCATTAATGTTGCCTTGTACTATTATAAGAATTGTGAATGAGGCCATTATGTAGCTTTCTTTATGCTTTATAAACCCAGATAATCCAAGTATCTTGACTACAAATAAATGTCATACTATTCCGTTGTGAAATAATTTATCAAAGATATGAGCACAAACAAACTGCAGAAAATTGCCACCTTAGAGCAAGACAAGAAAATGGCAGAAGAATGGTTTTGTTATGAAAAAATTAACATTAAGAGCACTTTTTTTTCAGCTCTTAGAACTGTTTGACAGTGAAGATCCTCGTGAGAGAGAGTTTCTAAAAACGATTCTGCATCGCATCTATGGGAAGTTTCTGGGTTTGCGTGCCTTTATTCGGAAACAGATCAACAACCTTTTTCTGAGGTAAGAACACACCAGCAAATTGATCAAAACGAAAATTTGGTACCGAATGACAAGACTTTTTTTTTTTATACTCTATGGTATCGAGGCAATTCGGTTGGTGTTCGTATTGAGCTCGATACCCAGCCCTACATAGGAATAAATCACATTTTAAAATATATTCAAATTGAAATATTTTAGATTGAAAATTATTATGGTCAAATATTATAACAATGTTTTATGTTTTTTTTCCCCCCGTCACAAAATTAATGTCTGTGAAGCTTTAATGTAAGAATAAGAATTTTGGATTGTGCATTTAGGAAAGAAAGACATTCTCATTTTATGTTCATATTTTATTTGAAATGTAAATTGTTCATGGATATCCCAATCATTTTCCCAGATACCTCTATGAAACTGAGCACTTTAATGGAGTTGCTGAATTCCTCGAGATTCTGGGCAGGTGAGTTTTGTTTTATTTTATATTATTCTAATGCATATTTATTAATTTTCTGTTCACATAGTTCATCTAATGGAGTAAGTGCAGTCAGAATGCATGCTTGGTAGAAGGTTGTTTGGCTCCAGGTTCAGCCTGAACCCTGTGGCAGCAGCATGTTGGTGTTGACTGGCTTCAGTCATCTAATTTCGGGCCTCCATGTCATCAGTTGTGTCACTGTCTTTGTAATCGCAGTATCATCAATGGCTTCGCTCTGCCACTGAAAGCTGAACACAAGCAGTTCCTCATGAAGATCCTCATTCCCCTGCACACTGCCAAAGGACTAGCACTGTTTCATGCACAGGTACACAGAGTTGGTGCTCAGCCCTATAAAGGCTAAAGCAAATTTCTAAAGCCTTTAAATTATCAAGCGCTTTTATCATAAAACTAAGCATTTAAAGGTGCAATAAGCGATTTCTGAGAAACGCTGTTGAAAGTGTATCGGACTGAGGAACACTACACACTAATCAGCAGTAGGGGGCGTGTCCACTCATGATAGGGGAGGAGAGAGAGTGAGCAAGAGGGAGATTTGAAGAAGGACTGTAGAAAGAGAGACATTACAACAGAGAAAAGGTCAGAGGAATATCACTGGAAAAAGACCTGTACCTAAGCAGGAAGACTGGTTGCGTTGTCTCTGCTCCATATGTGAGTAATGTATCACAGAACCAAGATATGCTGTTGTTGTAATGTTAGCTCTAGTAACAGGACAGTTTTGAGTGTCATTGTTTGTCTGGCGCTGATGTACTGCTGGCGACTAACAACCAACTCTTGCCTGTATTTACTCTTGTGTACTAGGGGTGGGGGGGGGAATATTCTTAGATGCATCGCGATGCGGACGTGGACGATTCTGAATCGATTCACAAATGTCAAAAATAGATTTTCTATTTTTTTTTTCTCTAATAACGTAATATTGACGGAACACAAAAGGCGAAACTGAAGCGCGGACGTGCAGTTCCTGGACAGTCTGTGGCGTGCGCATAATAGAGACGCATGATGGATGAGCGTGAAATTCTTTCCGCACCCTCTTCGTTAGCGGCTTTGTTTATTACTAATTATTCAGAATATGCTTAATCCACAAGCATTATTTTTGTATGAGCGCTGCTGGTACATAATTCTATATTTTTGAACGAAAGCGGTTTTGTGATTTTGCTACAGCAAAATGTTTATTTGTTTTGTTTGTCTGAAGGATTATATTGCTCATTGCACACAACAGAAGGATGTTCCGGTTAGAAGTATATTGTTAAATGTTAGAGATTCAGAATATACTGAAGTTTGTATTCATTTACTACAAGTATGCTGCTAGTACAGGCACACATTTATTTTCCTATTGGTTCTTTGCAATGTTGGGATATATGCTGGCAAATGTAATCTACAGTTGACTTGCCAAATCACTTCCCTTTTTTTATTAATAAAATTAATATAGGAAGTAAATTCTTTATGGGTCATTATAAATTCTTTGCTTTAAAAGTAAGTAGTCACACAAAAGATGCATCGATAATCGTTTTAGCATCGCATCGCAGCTCTCTGAATCGTAATCAAATCGTGAGGTGCCTAGAGATTCCCACCCCATTTGTGTACATGTATGTATCATCTCTGCTTTATTTTTTATAAAGCATTATTTTGCTTCGCTTCAGCTATAAGACACATCCACTCTTGCATTTCGTGCTTGTGCATTTTGGTGGCGGAGCAATGAAGGGAGGTTGTGTTTGTTTGGGTTGATATCAAATGTCAACAGTGTTTCTGGGAAACCGTTTACTGCACCTTTAAATATCATCTTTCTAAGACATATTATTGTAGATATTGTGACAACTTATGTTTGTGCATTTTATAAGCAGTCTACTCTACTGTTATAAAAAAAGTCTCATTGAATTACATTACAAGCTACCAGAGTTTCATCTCACTTTTTGGCCATATAAATATCAGCATTTGCACCAAATCCCACTTTTGCTTGTCATCCCAGAATAAAAGCTGCTCCGGAGCAGGTTACATGTGTAGCATAAGTTACCATGGCGATTAACACCTCTGTATGTAAAGAAAAAACACTTTACACTCTTGAGGCCAAAAAACAACAGTTATCTCAAACTAATCTCAAACTTGCCTGGGTATCAACTGAAGCAAGCTTCATGCAACAGGCCTCTGTATGATAGGCACAGATTCAGATTTTTTTAAACTTTAGACCACTGCATTATTTTCTGTCAACTTCCACTGCCCAAAATCTGCAGACTGACTCTGATTTTGGGCAACTAGAATTCATCCCATTTAATTTTTTATTAATTTAAGCCCTATTCGGACCTATTTGCTAGTTTTACTAGATATCTTATCCCGTGTGAAATGGCCATTCATATTACAGATGTCCTTTGGTAAAATTACATTACTCCATCTACCCTTGTAAAGTTAATCCCATCCAAATAGGGCTTAAGGCTAAACATAAATCTTTGTCTGGTTGATTGCTTGCACAAACTATCCCTTATTTAGTATCTATTTACAATCACTGTTGACCTTTTTGTCTTTCAGCTGGCCTACTGTGTGGTTCAGTTCTTAGAAAAGGACCCAACCCTCACTGAAGTGGTACTGCTCACCTCACTCCCACCTTCACCTTCAAACTACCCCACTACAACCCCACTAGAGCTCACACATTCAGCACATCTGAATTTATTTCATTCACCAACAGTTTGGTTTTCCCGTTTTCTTTTGTTGTTTGTTTGGTTTTTGCAGCTACACTCTGGACCCCATCTGACTTTTGTAGGGCAAAAATACAGTGTAGGGTTAGGGTAAGGGTTTGCCATTTTGTGCAAAAAAAATTAGAAATATTAGGGCTGTTAACAGATTGAAATTTTCAAAGCTTTTTCAAGGTAAATTTTGTTTTTGTTTTTTTTCTCCAAAAAAGGACACTTTGAGACTCGAAAAGGACACCAAATAAACAAATGATATAAGATATAATTCATAAATGTATATACACCGAAGCACCTATGGGGGGAAAAATATATTGCAGAAAAAACGTTTCAGAATTCAGTGTATAGTATGTGTACAGCGCAACAGCAAAAAGTTTGTTTACATTTTAGACAAGTCAAGTTGCTATAGCGAACAGGAGTACACTGATCCATTCAGAATTACTAAATGCATGACAAATCACAACATTATCCTGAATGTGTGTGGGAACAATGTACTGAAATGTGTCTTTGCTTAAATACAATGTGTGATCAGTGCATCGAGCATATATATATATATATATATATATCTCATAATAATAACATCATACATATATTTGTACACAGTTACACAGTTTGTATATCATCAATTCAAGGGCAGGACGGCGGTTCCAATGAAATTGTTTCAGAAGCTCCTGGGGAATATGACATCTGCAGCCGCAATCACGCCGCTGAGTTGCTTCATGTGAGACCGCTTCAGCACTGGCTACAGAGCGGAGTTTCAAGATGAACATGGCAATGCGGCACACACCGGGTGGCGATCACACCGGACTCTCGCCAAACCTTCAGCTGATGGTCAGACCTTGCTTTTCTATGGGCATGAGTTCCCCTAGAGCAAGTGTCCTAGAGCAAATTGTTGTCTCAACAGATGTCTCTACCACCGGCTGGGGTGCCATTTGCAACAGGCATGCTCACTTGTGCTCCTGGACAGGACCTTGACTGCAGTGGCACATCAATTGCCTCGAGTTGATAGCAGTACGGCTTGCTCTGCGCTCCTTCAGATCATTGCTACAGGGAACGCATGTGCTTGTCTGGATGGACAACACTGCAGCCGTCATCTCACAAAGGCTGTCTCCAAGCAGAGGTTGGCCCACTAGATGGTGAATGCCATGGTCTTGTTGTATAAGGCTCAAGACCAGGCGTGCCCCCTTGGAGTGAGGGCTCACTCAACTCGGGGTGTTGCCACACCGTGCCTTGCTGACAGACATTTGTAAAGCTGCGGGCTAGGCGGCACAACACGTTTGCAAGGTTTTTACAATCTCTGTGTAGAGCATGTGTCGTCCCATGTACTGGCTATAAGTAGCTTGTATGTAGAGGGACTCTCTCTGTGTCTCGCTTGCTGCGCCACTCCCCTCCTAGGACGGGATACGATCGCTTATCTGCTCCACAGGTGAGTTCCCCAACTAGTAAACCCTGCATGAGTTCCTCCAGCATCCTGGGCAGTCAGATGCCGTGGAGGCATCCGACGCTAGGTCTAGCACTCGTGTGTATGCCCAGAATGTCAGCCCCTGTGCTAGACTAGGTGCCCATGTTTTGTAATTCCCCTACGGGTGATCGCACGTGTATTTCTCCGCGGTACGGCTTACCTGTTGGCGAGCCCATGTTTTTCCCTTGGCAGAGCCCAGCCTGCCATCTCTGCTCGATATTGACTTCACCCTAGCTAGGCTTGATCTACCACAGAGACCTTCCATATGTAGCACTGCCCCAATGGTCAGTCCATATGTGTAACTCCACATGTTACCACCCTATGAGCAGGATGTGGTCTTAGTAGCATCCCTTTCTTTTTGGAATAGGTATGCTTTCCCAGTGATATCTAAATAGTCAATCAATGTGTTGATAAGAGGGAACAGCAGTGATCAACTCTCTCTCTGCGTTAAAGCTCTGTCCTTTCTCTGCCCCAGCAGGTGCGGGTGGATTAGGCAGATAACGCGGGGCGCTGGAAGGGGCAGTAATTGCAGCGTTTTGGCAGGGATCCCAATTCGTCAGTCGTTCTGACATAACGTTGAATGTGACTGACTGATAGGGAAGGTTTAGGGTAGTAATGTAACCCCTGTTCCCTGAAGGAGGGAACGGAGATGTTACGTCCCATCGCCAAAATTCCTATACCACCGCTGAAATGCCAGAAACCACCTCTGCTCCTCAGTGCAAAACGGGGGAGTTCAGCATGCTTCCATTCCAGTGTGGTTCATGTTGCAAAGCTGTCCACTGGCTTGTTTTGTTTACACTCGAAGGTGATTGGGCTCTCAGGTGAGATCCCAATTTATCAGTCGTTCTAAAGTAAAGTTGGTTACATTAGGAACCTAGACGTTTTCTATACATTACCGGTGTTTTGGACTGATTGTTTGAATGAATGAATGCACTTACTGGATCATTTGACTGAAAAATTTCCTGGAGTTTAGCAGCTTAAAATTATCTGATCGCAAACAGAAGTGAAATCAGGTTAAAGGGTTAGAATAAAAATCTCCATTTACCAGGGTTACAAGTTCTTGCGCCATTGTTGACTCTCAGATCTGAAACGCAAGTATCAAACACGACACTCAAGTAACTTTGTGAGTGGATCTCGCAATCTTAGATGTGACTCAAATCTAAAATGGGTTGGTCTGAAGTAGCTTCATTACCCATAGGAGTGGTTTGGGTGTAACATGCATTAAACCAATCAGAGCGTCATCTCACATTCCCTTGAAAAGCAGGTGCGCTTTTTCCATGGCGGATTGCTATTATAATGGCGGATTTGCCAGGCGCACACCAGGAGTGGTTCACAGTCAAGGAGACGACGTTTTCGTCAGGGCTGTAAAAGACAGAGAAGTGACATTGTATGGGGATTGGAGAAACCCACCCAAATTAGCTGCGGTTAAACAGGCGTATAATAATTTGGGTAAATGTGTAAGCTAGATTTATGCCTATTTTTTTTTTTTTTTTTTTCACATCTTCATGGACACCACAATGACGATAAATCATTTGGTCCTTGGCAGGTCTTAAAATTAGGTAAATCCAACCTCAGATAAACAACCACACTTGACATATTACACCGTGTCATTATTTATTTAACACAATGGAAAAGCCATGGGTGACAAACTAAGTGCACCATTACTGTTTCCGTAGGAATTAAGAGGGAAAGTAGCTGCCAGGCACTGCTAATCCAATGCTTTTGAGTAATTGATTATCAGCCAGATTGATCACCTCTATATAAGCAGAAGTTTTGGCAGTTTGTTAATTTTGAGCATTCAGGTATGTGTTAACATAATGCCAAGGAGGAAAGACATCTGGAATGATCTTAGCGAAGCAATTGTTGCTGCCATCAATCTGGGAAGGGTTATATGGCCATTTCCAAACAATTTGAAGTCCATCATTCTACAGTAAGGAAGATTATTCACGAGTGGAAAAAATGTATGACAGTTGCCAGTCTCCCCAGGAATGGACGTCCTAGCAAATGCACCCCAAGGTCAGACCGTGCAATGCTCAGAGAAATCGCTAAACACCCAAGAACTACACCTACACTCTCTGAAAAGAACACAGTAGCACAGCTTAGGTTTGCAAAGTGGGATCTGAACAAACCATAAGACTTCTGGAACAATGTCCTTTAGACAGATAAGACCAAAGTGGAGATGTTTGGCCATAATACACAGTGCCACATTTATCGAAAACCAAACATGGCATATCAGCACAATCACCTCATACCAACTGTCCATCCTGTTGATGATTTGCCTGTTTTGCCTGTTTTTGCAATACGTGTGTGACATACGAATCCGTTTAATCTACTTGGGAAAACAGTTTCAGAGTCAGTCGGAATAAAATCAAATGTAACAATTTATTATCTCAGGTAAATGTATCATGCCAATTTCATAATCAGTTCAAAGGTAATAAATACAAAACATCAAATGCTCTGGAATAAAGAGAGAAGATACGAACCTGACAGTATAAAATACATGATGCGGAGTGTCTGCCCTGGCAAATCGCCCTGAGCCTCTCGTTGCATTTCTTTATATAGACCGAAACTTCTTTCACATGGAACCATTTGCTAACAATGGGAATTTGCATTCAGAGTTTACATCTTTTTGGGAGCAGAATGCCATTTGCTTGGAGGACCCCCTCTCCTTTGTGTACAAGTTATCTCTTAACTCTTAAGAACTTTATTACCTTTTGGTTTACTTCTTTTGGAATGAGACATTTGTACCAGTCACATTGAGACATTTCAAATTCTACTAATACTGTATAATAATTATTCACACTAAACCATATAGATTTTTGGGTAAATATCTGGTGATCTCAGCGTAAGACAGAGACAACATGGGGAAGGTGATTTGACTTCTCTCTTGAGAACCTAGCATCCCTGAGTCAATGTTAATTTCGTATTAATTTCTTACCATATTGGGCCATGCAACAGGACGATGATTCCAAGCACACCAGCAAATCTACAACAGTATGGCTGAAAAAAAGACAAGAATCAAGTTGTTGCCCTGGCTCAGTCAAAATCCAGACCTCAACCAGATTGAAATGCTGTGGCAGGACCTTGAGAGAGTTGTGCATAAATGGCCGCAAACCTCAATGAACTGAAGCAACTTTATATAAAAGAGTGGGCCAAAATTCCTCCAGAACGATGCGAGAGACTGATACTGTCATACAGAAAATTCCTGTTGACTCCTTCAACTTATTGCTGCTTAAAGTCGCTCTACAAGCAATTGAATCATAGGGTGTACTTAGTTTGTGTACTAAGGCTTTCCCATTTTGGCTTTATTTTTGTTAAATAAATAATGACATGTTTGTTTGTTAATTCATGTTTGTTAATTCATGGAGCGTGCTATTAATTCTGTGCTTATTATAGAGAAAATCCCTCTGGAGTATCTTGAAGTTAAGTATTTTGAGGGCACAATGATGATAGTTTATAAATGACTGCCTGAGGGATTTAAATATTTAAACTTTGCCAGATGTTGAAGATCTAGGCTATAGCAGCCTCGGAATCGGTACTCATCCCACACTTCCTCAGACACCATAGTGCGAAGATGCTGAGGGGCTTCTGGAGGTTTGGCTTGGTGTCTGGTTTTTGAGCCATCTGCATTGCCATGGAGTGTGTTTTTCAGCCATTGTGATTATAGGGCTGCTGCTGTGTTTGGTTGAACAGTCATGCGTGAACAGTGACTTGATTCTGAGGACATGGTGGTGACCGCAGGGAAGACTCAGTCTTCATGAGTGTAGATGTGAGCTCATTACCACTTGTGTTGGCCTGTAAGCAAGAATTAACTCATGGCTGTGCACAGGCATAAATCCCCTAACTTAGAGGGCGGTTATGTTGAAGGCAGAGCAATAAATGATATGATACGATGAATGATTTTCATATTTCTAGGTTTGGAAACCACAAGTAAACAGCAGGGAAAATGGCACAGCTGATCCTTATGGGATGTTTGTGTGATGCAATTAAATAAATAGCTCAGCACCCACATCAACTTGATCTGTCTGTCGGGTACTCGAAGTAGATGAAATTACCAAAATTCTTATTGGTAGTTTGCATGATTTTCCAAAAAGGGAATGATGAGAAATGGATTCTGCCAATCAGAAGACAGAAAGGAGCCAAGTTTACAGTTATATAATTGAAAGCTAAGTTACCACTTATACAAGGCAGTCAGTTCTTGTCAACACTAATAAACAACTGAATATCACAATTAGCACAACACATTTCTTACGATACATTTAAAAAAAGTCTTTATTCCTTTTTTTTGCAAAATAGCTAGCTAACAAATTAGACAAGAAAATATCCATAATAATCACCCTTTGTAATTGAAGTGATTTTACCTCATAAAATAACAATAATAAAAATATATAGTTTATTAATATATATATTTATATATATATATATGTATATGTATATATTTTCCTTTAGGCTTTCGATTTTGTAAGAAAAGATTTTTCCAATTTTTAGTAATGAAGTGAGGTCAGATTTAGTTTTAGATTTTTTTTTTTTTTTTTTTTCAAAGATAAACTTTAAAAACTTTTATAAATTTAGTTTTTATTTGTTGGTTATAGTTTTTTTTTATTTACTTTTTCTATTTATCACTTTTTCGGCATAGGTTTCCTTTTGTGTGTGTTTGTGTGTGTGTGTTAAATAAATATTTGTTTTCTATCTCATATTCATTAGGATTGCTAAATGTATTAGGTATTTTCTGTTTTCTCTAAGGTGGTTCGTGGCCTTCTGAAATTTTGGCCCAAGACTTGTAGTCAGAAAGAGGTAAGCCCATCTGATAACTGACTTGATAACAGTAATTACAGACAGACATTATATTGGCACAGTTATGCATTCATTACTATTATATTTTTTTTTACTTGCTCAGTGTGTTTGCCGAATTACGTGCCTGATGAGTTCCTGGGTTCTGTCTCTGCTTTATTTAGGTCATGTTTCTAGGGGAAATCGAAGAGATTCTGGATGTTATTGAACCCACTCAGTTCAAGAAGATTCAGGAGCCTTTATTTAAGCAAATCTCTAAATGTGTAGCCAGCCCTCATTTTCAGGTACAGTGTAAGATTGTGATCACTGTCTGTCAGCTGACCTGTCCAATTTCATCACACTATGTAGGGAAAACGGCATATTACAAATGCTATTTGCAGTTACATTACTGTTTAAAAGTTTGGGGTTTCTTGAGGCTGGAATACACAGCAAAATCTGTTTTAAAAATAAACCTCATACACTTGCCAACTTTGTAAATAGGTACAGAGGAAAAACTGGGCATCATACACAAATGTCTGTTAGTGTGTGATCCTCAGTCATTTAAAGTCATCATACGAACAAACTCAAATGAAAACGCATGTTTTATTGCTAGGAGACACGTGACAAATGCAAACGATATAGCTGTGTTTCATTTCCAAGGCTGCGTCCTCCGGAGGTCGCATTTGTCGGCCGCAAACATTATAAAGTATGTCGTATTTCAGAACAGTAACCAATTTAAAACTGACCGTTGTTCTTGGTGAAGTGTAAATTGTAGTTTTTTCTTAATCACTTGGGAATGTAGTGGTCAGTTTACTGAAATGAAGCAGCCTCAATGACGTATGTGGCCGATAAATGTGCCTTCGAAATGAGAAACCGTTCTAAAATCGGGCACAAAATATCAAACAGCTCTGACTTTCGACAACTTGTCCAGACTGTGAATCTGGGCAAAAGTCGTCTAGTGTATTCCAGCCTTTATTTGATTAAAAAATACAGTAAAAGTTTTTTTTTTTTTTTTTTAACTGCTTTAATTTTTTGTGTGAAAACCATGTGGAAACCATTTTCAGGATTCCTTGATGATGAATAGAAAGTTTAAAAGAACAGTATTTATTTTAAATATAAATCTTTTGTAACATTATGAAAGTCTTGACTGTCACTTTTAATCAATTTAATGTGTCCTTGCTGAATAAAAGTAATAATTTCTTTAAATCTTACTGACCCTAATCTTTTGACTGCTGTACATTTTCAACACAAGTTATTGGCTCTCATTATTAATCTGTTTGTGTTTGCAGGTAGCAGAACGAGCACTGTACTTCTGGAACAATGAATACATTTTGAGTCTAATCGAGGAGAATAATGGCAAAATCCTTCCCATCATGTTTGGAAACTTGTACCGGATCTCCAAAGAACACTGGAACCCGTAGGTTTTGGATTTTTTAAAAATGTATCTTTGCTGTTGTCATTTGAACACTGGCACAGATTGGGATCAAATGTATATAATGGATATAAAGGAATAGTTCAGCCAAAAATAAAAATAGTAACACTTTACAATAATGTTTCATTTCATAACACATTAACTAACATTAACAAACAAAGAGCAGTTACATTATTTATTAATGTTTGCTTGTTAATATTAATAAATACTGTCAATGTTAGTTGATAAAATACAACTGTTAGTATCAGCTCAGCTCAGGCCCATTAAATAATATTAACAGATACAACTTTTGTTTTTAAAAATGTATTAGGAAATATTATCAACTTTAACTAAGATTACTAAATGCTTTAGATATGATTTAACTATTGTAAAGTGTTACCATGAAAATTGTATCATCGTTTATTTACCTTGACATTCCAAACTCAAACTAACAGTCTTTGTTTCTGTTGAACAAATTATATAATAGTTCATAAGTTTGGGGTTGAAATTATGTTTTTAAAAGAACTAATCACAAGCTGCATTTATTTAAAAAAAGAGAAGTTAAAACCGCGAAATCGGAAATATTATTCAGATGTTAAATTATCTTGTGTGACCAAAGCTGAATTTTTAGCATCATTAGTCCAGTCTTCAGTGCCACATGATCATCAGAAATCATTTTAATATGCTGATTTGAAGGAAAAAAAATATTATCAATATTATAACCAGTTGTGCTACTTTTTTTGTGGATCCTTTAAATACTTAAAAGTTCAAATGAACAGTTGTAATATTGTAAATGTCTTTTCTAAATAAAATGAGAGATTTGATTTGCTTAATTTACTATGAAAGTCTTTAAATGGGTGGAACCTTAAATTCTACCAAGTCTGACAGTAAAGAAATGAAACGCAGGCTTGTTGTAAACTCTTTTTCTCCACATTCTCAGGACGATCGTGGCCCTTGTGTACAATGTATTAAAAACACTGATGGAGATGAACAGCAAACTCTTTGACGAACTGACAGCCTCGTATAAATCTGACAGACAGCGGTAAGAATACACCTTTTCTCTGCGTTTGGTTTAAAATGACACCGCTCCTGATGGCCATCACTTCTGTCCTCAGAGAGAAGAAGAAAGAGCAGGAACGTGAGGAACTGTGGAGGAAGCTGGATGAACTAAGACTGCAGGAAACATCAGCAATCCAGAATAA